>CM068314.1:6644200-6726700 GCA_034766995.1 Acanthacorydalis orientalis
TACTTATAAACCTGAACGAGTTGATAAAATAGATAGTATGCCGATAGTTGTTGCAAAATTACAATAAGAGCTTCGTTTACAAATAGAAGCATAATTTATATAAAAAATGAATGCTCCACCGACATTCGAATCATTTTTACTTTATGACGGAGAAAAGAAGTGAGTCGAATGTTAATTCACTTAAATTTCGTTATTTTTTTTAAACTGCGTTTTAATATTTATTCTTCTTATAGAATCATCAAAGAAGTTGACACGAAAGTACCGAATGCAGCTATTTTTACTGTTAATAAAGAAGATCACACTCTCGGAAACATGATCAGAGAGTCAGTAGTATATTAATATTTATATTACAATACTTTCTTAAAAGTACAATTATCATTACTTCTTATATAACCACACTTTTACCTAATTGTAAATACACAATTTCCAAATACAAAACGATTTCAAATTAACTTTTTATTTACTGAATTATGTAATGTAATTACATAATTCATTGTAATTTTTATTATGAAAAAGAATAATATTTGAAAATTAGTACTGAAAGTTTTTTTAAGTATAAAATTTTTTTTTCATTTCGAACAAACAAGTCCCCTGTAAGATGAATGATTGATCAGTTTTTGCTCATAGGGTTTTAAAGTCCCGATAGTATGTAAAGGATTTAAATATACGTTTTTTTTATTTACTTTACAGTCAGCTGTTAAAAGATCCAAATGTTTTATTCGCCGGGTACAAAGTACCTCATCCGTTGGAACATAAATTTGTACTTCGAATCCAAACGACTCCTGAGCATACCCCACACGATGCATTCATGCATGCTATAACAGATTTAATCGCTGAATTATGTTTATTTGAAGAGAGATTCAAAGAAGCTGTAAAGGAGAAGAAAGAAGGTCTTGACTGAAAAAACAAACAGGGATATGTGTATATATTGTATTTTTAATTTTAAGTTAATGAGTTATTATAACTATCAACATTAAATAATATTTAAGAAATATTCACATTAACATGTATAAATAACAAAAATAATATAAATAAATATCTTTTTACGACTTAGTTTCATTTTATTCTTCAATAATTGAAACAGACCTAAATGCCTTGTTTTTAGTTCCGAAGAACTGTATAAAAACATTCGTATGTTGTTGAAAAATATTCCTATTTGTAAATAGTATACATGTATTAACTTGATTATAACTACGTACCGTTTCACATTCATGATTATTTTTTTTGAACTCGTTTCGTTTAATGTTCTATAAGGCTTTCAAAATAAATTTAAACATTTAGATGGTTAAAAAACTGTAAAAATATATTTGCACGGAACATGTAATCTTATTGTTTGTATGCGAGAATTTAAGAATACTTTTATTTAAACAAATAGTTGAGGCACTTGATATTTTTTAAAGATATGCTCTAACATAAAAGTAAATTCTAAATTTTCAATATCCTTAAATACAGTTTTTCATTAAAAACAACTAGCATTTGGAAAAAAAACAATATCTATTAATATTCTTATGAAATATATAAATTATTGAAAAATTAAAAATAATAAATATTTTCTTTCCTAGAAAAAATCTTATTAATGTAAAGCAAATGCAATTTAAATGTAATAAACAAATATATATAAATAATGTTAACACTCAAAAATTACACGATAAAATATCAATTTAGAATTTTGAAATGAATAGAAACGATAATCAGCATAGAACATATCTTTAAACCATTTGGCAATAACAATATTTTACCTACTTAATACTATATAATTCATAAACTTTATATTTACAATTGTAAGCATATTAAAATGTATCATTTTAGTTATAAATAATGCAAATTATAATGAAATGAATGAAGAATGAAAATAAGTTAATGTATTTAGTATAGATCGACAGAAAATTTAGTAAACACCTCTGATTCTTTAATAGAGAAATAGTTTCCAAATTTATCTTTTTGTTTTAGTTAGTTAATACCAATTTTTATTAGATGTCGATATGACTTTATTGATTGTTATCAAGAAATGATCATTAAAACTATTTTTTTAAGTCGCCTCGATTAGCATAATACATCTAATATGTTTCCGTATCATCACAGTTTTCCGTGGAGTGCCCGAACACTAGAATTAATAAAGAAATAAATAAATAATTAGTTTAAAAAATCGATTACTCTGAATATTAGTTTTTCAGAACTGAATATTTAAATTTTAAATGATTACTAAAAAATATAACTGTAACTAACTTACCTTCACAAATTTCGCAATAGGGTCTATCGGATAATTCTTTAGGCATATGATGTCTGATATCGTGTAGAGGGGGCGGAGAATCATTGGACTGATGAGGACAATCTTCTGTTTCGTGTAGGTCGAATGAATCACAAATATCGCAGAACATTCGTGGTGCTACTGAACGAGGTTGTATCACTCCATGTCTATAATAAACGTTTAATTTTAAATTTAAATGAAAATACTTTGATCGAATGTGAACTTACATTGAAATTTCATAGGCATCCGAACCGCCAGACGTAGCTTCTAATTCTTGGACTTTATTCCTAAGTTCTTCATTTTTCACTTGCATGTCGGCTATGATCGAATTTAAAAATTCTATTTGACCTTGTGCTTCTTGCAATTTTTCCATCTGAATATTAACGTTTCCATTCATCACAGATATGTCAGATACAACAACTTTATTCAAAGATTCTCCCACTGGTTGATATTTATCATTCAAATTTAGTTGACTATCCATTCTGCTGTTTGTGTCCAATGTCCAATCATTTGAAGCCTGCAAATGTATTAAAGGTTTTAGCTTTTAAAGAAGAATACCGTTTAGTATGAGTTCGGAAAAAGACATACTGGAGATTTCTGACTTTGGCATAGATTGATTTCATCGACTAATGTCTGCATCTCAACTTGAAGTCCTTTTATTTTAGACACGAGAACATCTTTATCTTTTGCACATTGTTTTAAGTCACCTTTTTTACCCGTGCTATTAAATAATCGAGTAACAAAGCTTTGCATTTTCGTCATAAGATCTTTGTTTTCATTCATGAGTTTTTGTAGTTTGTTTTCTAATTCTATTATATATAATTTTTCACGATGAAGTTCGGCAGTCAACTTATTAGTAGATTCAACATACGGTTTCAATTTTAAAATCTAAAACAGAAAGAGGAGCAACATTCACATTTTGTATTAAAACGAATGAAATGCATTCATAACCTCAACTTTTATATAGAAAGATAACCTCTCATTTACATAAAATCGTATTATTTTTAAATATATGCAAAAAATTGAAATGATATTCATATCCATGCATCTGTTAAATATTTAATAGATGCATTAAACTTTTTCTTTAAAAAAAATTTTTTTTTTTTTGATGTAAAATATTTAAATAAAAACGGCGGTTAGAAATTTGTTACTTTATAGACGAATTTAAATTGGCAAAGGTGATTCAAATACAGAAAAGAATATTAAAATACTAACCGTATAAAACAATGTATTTTTTTGTATTAATTTATAATATTTATTACCTGATCTTTCAGATTATTACAATCAGGTTGACTGACTTCCGCTATTGGGACCGCGTTATTATCACAATATACTGGATTATCGTTTGGAATCAGAGCCTTAATTTTCTTATTTAATTCGTCGATTTGATTATTTTTATTAATGAGTTCGTTCGCCTGTCGATTTATTTCCAAAGTGAGTCCTTTGCATTTATCATTCGCCTCTCTTAAAATGATTAGTTCATTTTCTTTCTGCTGTAATTGTGCCGCGTATTCCGAACATTCGTTACTTTGTTTCAATTGACAGAGAGATAACGCTTCATTTTTCAGGCCAATTTCCATTTTCAACGTTTCTAAATTAACGTTGTGTTCCTGTATGCAAACATTTATATCCGCTCGTAGGCCTTCAATAATCGCATCTTTGTTCATCATTTCAATCCTTAAATCATCGATTTGTTTCTTGTAATTCTCGCATTGTCCTTCGATATTCGCCTTCGCCTCAAGCTCTGCACGATTAGTATTCTTGGCGTCATCGAGATTCTTGTTCAAATTTGTTACCTGATTTTCTGCACTTACACACTTTTTATATATCTCATCCTTTTCTTTCAGCGCGTCCTCGTACTGTTTTTGCAAATAGATGTACTTGTCATCATCCACTTCTTTTTTATCTCGGGTTTTCTCGTCTAACTGTCTCCGAAGATTCTTGATTTCCCGGTCTCTAACGAGATTCGAATCCTCTTCTTGTTTCTTCAACTCTTCACACTTTTGTTGGAGGTTAAATAGTTGCACTAAACTGTCTTCATATTTGGTACATCCTTCCTGTTTTACTTTCTCCAATTCGTCTCTAAGATTTTTTTCGGATATTTCTTTTTCGCTGAAATTCTTTTTCCACGTATCTAGTTCGATTTGTGCTTCTTGATATAGTGATGTCAAATTCGCGATTTCCGTTTCGAGCGCCATGCATCGATTGTCAACAGTCTGTTCGAATTGATTCTTGAGCGCCATTATTTCTGTATCTTTTTCGGCAGTTACATTTTGTGCGGAAAGATACTCTTGCTTTATGTTATCCAGTTCTTGATTGGCATCGTTAAGTCTCTTATCAAGATCGGCGTTTTTATCTTCACACTCTTTCTTCACTTTCGTAAGTTCGTCTATTTGTTGTTCAAGCGTAACAATCACCTGGACTTTATTACCGTGCTCCTCTTGTAAATGTTTATAATCGTTTTGTGCTTTCAACAACTCCAGTTTTAGGACCTCTAGTAATTTAACTTGTTGTTGAATGGACTCATTGACAGCGGAATTGTCCTGTTTACAAACATTCATTTTCAAATTAAGTTCGCTGATTAACGAATCTTTCTCGACGATTTTCTTTTCAAAATCTTCAATATCCTCTTGTAGTCGTTTAATCTCGTTAGTAAAGTGATTTTTCATTTCTGCTTCATTCGCCTTCGCATCTGACTGTATCCGTTCGCATTTCGCTTGAATTTCAATGAACAAATCAGTTTTCTCTTTGAGACTTTTTTGTAACTGATCTTTACCTTCTTCTAATTGTTGTATTTTTTCATTAAATGTTTTAATATTGTTTTCTTTCTCAGCCAACAGTTCGTTTATTTTTAAATTCAAATTCACCTCTGTCTGTTCATGTGTTTCGATTTTGATTTCGAGTTCGGCGCGTCTGGTGTCACAAATTGCAGACAACGCTTTTATTTCAGATTTCAATTTATCTTCCACTTTTCGTAAATTATCGTTAGCATCTCTGAGCTGATTCTCTAATTCCGCTTTCGCGTCAGTTAATTCAGTTATTTGTTTTACGTTTTCAGTCTTTTCTAAATCAAGTTGCGTATTCAAATTCGTGATCGTTTGCTGTAATTCCTGCGTTTCCCGCTCACAGCCGAGCTGTTTAGTGTTCATTTCTTCTCTAAATTGTTCCAATTCACGTTCTTTGCCACGCAAATCTTCGTTCAGTTTCGTTATTTTATCGTTTGAGTCGTACGATGAAGATAGTAAACTCTGTATCTCAATTTCAAGCTTCTGTTTCTGTTGGGTCACAACGATAGATAATTCTTGCATCGAAGCAACTTTTCTAGTCAAGTCGCCGACTTCTAATTCTAATTCGTTGATTTTAGCTGTCAAGTTGCAATTGTCATCTTCTGCCTTTTTCAGTTTAACATACAATACTTGGAAATCTTTTCTATATGTTTCGATCTGAGCATCTTTCTGATGGACTTCCAGCTCCTGTTTAACATTAAGATCGTTACACTCGGCCAACCGATGACAACTGCTTTCGTACATCGAGTTTAGTTCCAAAATTTTCTCATCTTTTTCTTTCAGGTATTTTAATTGTTGTTCATATTCAATTAAAGAATTGGCGGATTTAGTTGCGACCTCTTTCGTTTCATTCAACTCATACTCAAGTTTGCTAATATACGATTTGCCGTCCACAAGTCTTTGTTGCGCGTCAGCGATTTCTTGCTGTCTGGACATCAATTCTTGTGCAGTAGAAATTTTGTGATTCTCGAAACTGTCAGTAGTCGCTTGTAAAGCCGATTTCATTTCTTCAATATGTTTCTGATGCTCCTCCTCGGCTTCACGTTTTCTTCTCACGTGTTTTTCAATATCTTCATCTTTCGTTTTCAGTTCACGAACAGCAGCATCTAGTTTCACTTGCAGCTCGTTAATCAACATATCTTTGTTTTTAACCTTTTCGATGCTCGCTTCAATATCAAAAGCTTTACCGCTAAGCTCCATTTTGAGTTTCTCGATCTCCTTCTGAAGTTTCTCTTCAGTTTTCATTGCATTATCACACACGTCTTTGGTCTTCTGTTCAAGTTTATGGCTCTGTTCTTCTGAATAGATTCGAAGTTTGCTCATCTCGTTCATCTGTTTTTGAACGATCGCGTCCATTTTCTTCTTTTCTTCTTGAGTTTCTGACAATTGTTGTTTTACTAAATCAATTTCTTTTTTGTATTGTTCGACAATGGTGTTAAATTCTGTACTCTTTGACTGGTACTTTTCATCTGATTTAGATTTTAATTTCAACATGTCGGTTTCGTAAACGTGTTCTAACTCTTTTTGTTTCTTTTCCGATTCTTGTAATTGGTTTTTGTATTCATCGAGTTGTTTTTGTAACGAGGATACCATTTCTATAATAAATTAGTAATTAAACGCATAGTGAAAAATAAATGAATGATATAATATGAATAATTATTATCGTCTGCTTCTACAATTGTGTTCCCACTGATGTGTGTCCTGACGGTATTCGTTTTTTTTTTAGATCGAACTAAGTTCATATTCTCCACTACTAATTTCGGCGTATGTATCAGTTTCCCAAAGATTTTAGAGTTTCTCAAATCTGTCTGAATATAGAATATGTAGCGAAACTAGTAATGCAGAACAGAAACTCAGATAACTCAAAAGGACAATGATCATCAAAATAACGAAATGAATAATGATAAAATATGAAGAAGACTCGACGACTTACCATCAGAAGAGTGCATCGATTTAATTTTCTGTTGAAGTATTTCCAATTCTTCTTTAGTTCGCGTGTACGCTTCTTCTGCTTCAAAAAGTCTATTCGACTCATTTTCATGAGCTTCGACTTTTTTCCTTTCTTCGTTCAATAAATTTTCTAACTCTTTTATACGCGCTACATGCGTGTCATTCACGTCCTATTATCAAACAAAAAAATATATTTATTCTGCAGAAACTAATTATGTTGGTTTATTGTACGCATTTTTTTACAATCTTTCAAATAGGCTACGTGTATCAGCTTAGAAAGCAAATCAAAGATAAATACATACAAATAACAAAAGTGTATTTACAAAGGTATTATACATAAATATCTATATACATATTTATACAAATGTACTTGTGTTTTTACAGGCTTGAATTAAAATTTAGAAATATTATTTTAAGAACTGAAATAAAAAAAATTAATAATATTTTATTTCGTAAATCTGATTTTTTAATGTATAGAATTCAAATTATAAAAGAATTAACTGGAAAAGTACCTACACATTACATATGTTTTTTTTTGGATATTTTACTTTAGAAATTCAAATATAACTCTTTAAAAAATACGAATGAATAATTATTAAGTCATTTAATAAAGAGTGGAATTTTTCACCTGCAAAATATTGGATTTATTGAATATCTAAGTTGAAATTGATTTGAATTTAATTTGGGAAACTCGTACAATTATTAAAAATAGATAGCAAAGAAATGAATCTTTAATAATGTGATTAAGAAAGGAAAAACTTTATTATTCAAATCACTTTTCCAGTATATTTTTAATGAACTTTCAAAAAATATGAAATAAAATGAAACATATTAATGGAAAATTCCAATATGCAATTATAAATAAAAAAATTAAAGTATAAAATTAAAAAATGATTAAAGATCCAAAATTGATTGCCACAGCTGGTCAGCGGATGAAAGAAAAATATAAAAAAAATAATGAAGAATATTTATTATAAATAATTGATTTTGTTAGTTTTATTTAGTTTCCAATAAATAATAACTAGAATTAGTTAAGAAACAGTTAATAATTCTGCAAGAGTGTTTTATGCCAAAAAATTAGTCCATTCACGAAATCAAAATGAATTCTTGCATATTTAAAGAGAAAAAATGAGATTTTTTCTCATTTAATTTTGTTAGTTATAAAAAAATATATTAAAAACACAAATATACAGAGATTTTTTTTCCAATCTGTATTAGAGGCAAATCATTTTATTTTAAATAAATTTAACTAGGAAATCACAGAAATTAAATATATTACACAAATCTTCAAATAAAAACATATAAATATATGTAGACAAATATACATACAAACATATATATATATATATATATATAAATATATTTGTCAGACCATAACCTATAATACATAACAAAAATCAAGACAAAACTGTATAACAAAGTGAAATTTACAGCAGGCGTTTTAGTTACACACGATAAAAAACATCAAACGTGCCAAATAATATTTTTTTTATATCTTACGTTTTGTTCGGCGTTTAATTTCTGAAAATAGAAATAAAATAAAAAAATAATATAACTGAAAATGTCGATATAATGATTTATTTAAGTAAATTTGGATGATATTTGGAAGAAATTTCAAAAATGATAGCAAACTGGCATAATAAGAATTTAATTTGTAATTTATATATATATATATATATATATATATATATATATATATATATATATATATATATATATTTAAAAAATAAGGCAGTTTTAAAAAAAAACTGTTCTTGAAACTTGTTGATTTTTTTGACAATAAATAAAAAATCTTTGTATAAAAGTGATGTAAATTAAATTGAATTATTATTAAGTGCATCATTGATAAATAGATTTTAAACGAATTATTTTTGATTACAACTGTAATGTTTTCATCATATAAGAAAATATTAAAAATATTTTTTTAAAAAAAAGAAAAACATCAGATCCTAAATAATCAGTTATGAAAATTAAGAAAACATTTTACTCTAAACAAATAATGAGTTTTTCATCTATTTAATTTGGTATGAAAAATATAAACATCAAAAAATGAATGATTTAATGAAAAATTCTCACTTAAAAAATATTCACTTACGTTTTATACTTTCATTTCTTGCTAAGGCAAATAAGAAAAATCGTATCTTTCATACAGTTTTTCAGAGATTTAATTTCGTACGAAAATAGAAATATGAAAAATGAATGATTTAATGAAAAATTGTCACTTAAATTAACTTACGTTTTATACTTTCATTTCTTGCTAAGGTAAATAAGAAAAATATGAAGTATTTAGAAGCCATTTTTTCGTGGACCACAAATAATAAATGATTGATAAATAGCAACAATGAGAACATATGACATTTTATATGTTGAAAAAGAATACAATACCTTTAGTACATATTAACGAGAGTGGATAAAAGATGAAGTTATTTGTGTCAGTTCAAAAAATATGAATAAATTGAATACAAGATATTGCTAAATTTTCAAAACAGAAGAGAATGTCGAATATCGATTCAAATTTTTACGTTCAGTTTTTTAATCCTGTCTTGATAATTTTCAAACATGCGAGTCGCCCAATAAATTATCTACCAACATACGAAACCTTGAACATCGTTCACATTTCTCATAGAAGACCTAAAATCCATGATTGTTTATTCATTTCTATCTTTTTTTCCCCATACTATTTAGTGTAAAAATTAATTCTGTCCATTTAAATTGAACTAAGTATCAAATTAAAGTATGTTCTATTCGTTTTATGATTTTGAAGTACTGACACCTTAACATTTAAACATACTATATTGGCCAAGCAACTGGCATAACCTCACAAAACGGTAATGAAAACGATGGCGTCCGAAAAGCAGCATATTAGGTATTGAATACTTTTGCATTCCAATTGAAAAAAACTCTGCCGAAGTCGTAGGAATGATTTGTTCAGTTTTGGGGTAAAGTGTTTGTGATGGTTGAAACATGCAAAAAATTCTAAAATAGTGGAAGAAGTCCAAAAATGCATTCTTACAATTTTTTTTTCTATTAAATTTTCGGTAATTGAATATTTTGCATTGTTTTAAGTTAATGCATATTTCGAAGGCATCCTCATAGCACAGACAAAAAAATCTTGGTAATATTTGGAGTATTAGACCATTTATATAATCAAATTTTAAATATTTATAAACAAGTACGGACATTTTTAATGATAACTGGAATAGAAGCTTGTGTCCATCACTGATTACTTGGAAAATAAGTAAGAGAAAAGCAGTGGAAATATAACAGATTCTATATTTCGTAAGTGAATTAAAAAAATTAGTGTCATTATTTTTTCAAAAAATGAAGATGTATTCCAGCTGAAGTAAAGAAAATAAAAAAAAAATAATAAATAAATGAGACTTCAGAGAATTCACTCTTTAGTTAGTATCCTTTATCTTAAACCCCGTCTCATAATCCAATCAGACGAGTTTATTTCATTGATAGGAAATATTCAGACAATCAAAAAATTGAAACATGTAATTTCTCAATAATTTAATCAGGTGATAATGACCTTAACTGTCGAAGCGCCCTAAAACCCCAAATAACATAACGACTTAATAATTAAGGTATACCACAAGGTATAATATAATCACACATTAACAATTAAGTTCAGATTTCTAGTGACTGGAAACAGTTCAATCTAAAATATAAGAAGAATAAATGTAAAAAAAACTACAATATATTTAAATATTACAAATGAAATCATTTTTCATCCTACAAACAATAAAAAAAGATGATCAAAATTTTTCAATAAATCATTATTGATTTCCAGTCTCATTTTTTTATGCGAGGAGATAATTTATTGAGTGATTCTCATATTTTTAGAAAGATAATCTGTTTATCGGTAGCAAACTTTTAGTACGTCTCTTTTTTAAAAAAATATTAAAAGATTATTTCAGCACCGATATATAAAATTAAAATTAATTTAATTCTAATACATTTTTAAATGTTCATCTAATGATTAATCTCCTGTAGAATTCAAATTTCAATTGAAGCAGATTAATGAATACAAAACATGTTCAATAAAATGATACTAGATTTAACATTGCAACGTTTATTACTTTTGAATTAAATTTTAATCAGTAGTCTCATGTTTTTTTTTTATAAATACTATTATGTCTTCAATACCTTACTGTTCTTTTTCTTTTCTAATTATATTTCTATTAAATCACTTATCAAATTGAAATATATTGAAAACCACCAAATATAATACTTTCAAGCATAATAAATGCATGCAATGCGAATTTGCCAAAATTCTCGCCTGTCATTTCACTTCATATCAAAAAGACCAATCCTACATTAAATTTAATTTCATGTTTATATATTTTAATTAGACATGTACAAAAAAAATAGCGAGATAAGAACGTTAATCAATCCAGTTTTACGAAACTGTTCGAAACATACACAGAATTATATTATATTGTTCAAGAGTAAATTTAATTCTTATTGGTCATACAGAAAAATATAAATAATCGAAATTAAAATCACAGTACAAAAACATTAACGAGCAGAATGATCAAGTACAAGAATAATACAATTTCGCACATGATTGAACACAACAAAAATACAAATCATGCTCGATTTAATAATATAAAAAGAAACCATACCTCAACGTCAACTTTATTAATTGCCGCTTCCTCGAATTTAAATTGTAAATCTTCGCCGCGTCTCTTTTCCTCGTCCAGCTGCGAGATGAGACTGTCGCGTTCGCTCTGGATTTTACATATGTTGCCGTCTTTCTCTTTCAAACGCAATTCACATTCCTTGCGAAACTGTAACGTAAAATTAAATGCACATTAATTTTATTTAAGTACGTTTCGAATGTATTACATTTTAAATACGATAACAAATTAAAATGTGTTTTATATTCTGTATACGGGCGTACAGTCACTAGTCGCAGTGGGTAAATCGTTGAAAAGTGCTTAATTCGACAAAAAAATAATCAGCAGGGAAAATGTAATTACACAGTTTATACAAATGTATATACAGAATAATTGAGTACAAGCATTAATGTCTTTACAGGAATACAAGTCGAAAAACAGCAAATAAATTCTTCGTTTAAAAGCCCCTTTACAAATGTCCGTAAAAAATACAGAGGGGTCTAAAAATGTATACACACTTCAAAGTACAAAATGTCTGCATAAAAGCTTTATTAATCAAATTATACAGATATTGAGGGGTGACTGTAAGTCATGTTTGACTTCCACAATCACAACAGGTACTCAAAGTGTACTCTTGACTGATAGAACGGTTTTTTTTTTAATTAAAAACGATATTTCTTTCATAAATCATCTGAATTGTTTATTGTTGTGTTGAAATTCTTTTAGTCATTTTTCCATTACGGATTTATTTTTTTGGTATTATTAAAAAAATATTTGTGAGTTTTCTCTCTCATAAGTGAATTTTTCACTCAGTGCCAGAAACTATTAAAACGTTTCCGAACAAAAATGTTCAATAATAAATGATTATTGTCCATTGCTGATTACACAGAGAGGCCCAAAATATGTATACATGCTTCAACGTACAAAATATTTGTGTAAAAGATTTATTAGATCATTAACTACTTAATAAATAAGCTTTATTAACTACTTAATAAAATGTATTATCTATATTTAAGAATTTTACACATTTATTATAAAATACTATGTTTAATAAGCATTTTGTAATATGAAAATCATTTAATGATTCTTTTTTGATTAGAAAATAATGTGGTTTGTGTGAATGTGAAATTTTATTTAAATTTTTAAAGTCATACCAAACGCTGATTTCTTTTTATTTACAATTATTTTTGTTTCAAGCTGTCTGCTCCTACTTTAAAATTATTCACACGTTTTAGATTGTTTCTAGATTTCTGATGTTTCAAAATTACAATTATAATTCTAAATGAATAACTAAGTTTAAAACAGTATTTAAATGAAATCACAATAGAAATCTTTTTTTTTATTAAAACAATTAATAAGATTTACTCACGAATATAAAAACTATTAATGCGACTAATTAGTATTAAACTCGTTCATGTTTAAATAAATGTAAATATACATTTAGTATATCATAAAATATATACATAACATAATTGCGTTATATTGTATTACATTATACTTTAGACATTATACCAGATACGTTTATTAGCAATTGTTAATTTTTATACAACTGTTTACTAACACTGCATCCATATTCCCATGTTCCCATTCTTCTAGCCCACCTTGTATTATTCAGTTTTTGTTAGTTTTATTGTGAGTTGCAGGATATTTTTCTGTGATTTGTGCTCCATGTTAAAACATTTATTTTTTTCTAAACTTATTTATTTATTCCGATTTTAAGATATAATATTGTAAAGTCTATTAATAAATAGTACTAACAATAATTTAAAAAAAAATTACTCGTTATGACTGACAAGATATGTAAACAAAATTATGTAAAAATAAAATTTCATTTAATTATTGTATTCTGAGATGTTCTCCTTCCTCGTCACAGTATAACAAAAATAATTCTAGATACACGTTTTCCAATCGCCACACAAATGAAAATAAAAATAGAAAAAAACGTGAAAAAATAATTCATTCTAAAACATGAAAATAGAATAATATTTATAGTAAACACTGGACGTTTATATTTTACAAGTTCATTTTAATAACGTGTAAGAATTCATTTTCCACGAAGTTACATAAAAATAATTCACGTGCAGAACAAATTAAGAATTTTAAGAACTTCGCATTCCAGCTACGATTATTTCTTTATTATTTTTCGCTATTTTTAGTTGAAATTCAAAAACGTTTTATAATGGAATGTGTTTATATTGTCTGAATATGTATATATATATATATATATATATATATATATATATATATATATATATATATATATGAATATAATATACATACGTGCTTGACTTGTTCGGATAATTGAAATGTCTGCTAATAAATCAAACTAATTATTTTCTTAAGACATGCAAATACAATGTACTTATTGTTTTGCAATGCGGTTTGCAAAAATGCACGATTTAGTTCATAAATCAGACAGTTATTTTTGTACTCTTGATTGACAGAACTGTTTTTTTAATTAAAAAGATGTTTCTTTCATAAAACATCTGAATTGTTTATAGTTGTGTTGTAATTCTCTTAGTCTTTTTTTTCCATTATAGATTTATTTTTCTAATGAATCTGGTATTATTGAAAAATGTTATATTTTTGTCTTTCATTTTGTTTAAGATTATTTCTTTTATCATTATGAACTAATTACATTTTTAGTTCTTACAATCAGAAAATACATTAAATAAGCTAACTAACAATACCATTCTTTTTTCATTTTACTTTCGTTCCACCAATTATTTTCCGATTAAAAAATTTTCTTTGAAGTGTCAGTTTTACTGCGAGTCACAGTATATTTTACCACTTGGAAAAGATCGATAATTATTGAACATTTTCAATCATAAAAATTTTAAATGAGACAAGATTTGTTAAAATTTATGACAGTAAACTTTTCCGAAGTGCCAAAACTATATTGTAGATGTTTGTGAGACTGTGTTTTGTGAGATGAGATAAAATAAATCATTTGTGAAACTGAATTCGGCCGCTATATTTAAAAAATAATCGTTTCACAAAAATGTTATAATTCAGTAATGAAAAATATTTTTAACTCAATATCCATAAAAAAATATGTGAGTGTTTTAAACATGTTGGATAATTATTTTTCTAAAATTCATTCTACTACACACATTCTTATTACACAATTTTAATTATTCAGCACCGAACAAGCCCGTAAAGAATCATTCCGTGTTTATCGTACACAAGTTCAATAAAAAAAGTGATTATTATTCAAACTTACAAAAATATGTGCATGTGCTTTCCGTATTTAATTTCGTGATTATTCATAGTCTATAAATGTTATATGGACAAGACGGCCTCATATAATGATCGTTGTACAATCATTTTGGATAATTTACATGCGCGTATGAATTTTATGAACACTCAACTATAATCGACATGTTTATCTTTATTATATCGGTTCCGATCACTGATAAAATATAAACGACGAAAATCAATTTCTTTCTCTGTAAGTTGCACAAAATGGAAATATATAGTAGTTTGGTATTCATGTTTAGCGAACGCATTTATTTTCATTAAATCAAATTTTATTATCGCTTTTCATATTCGATACTTTTTTTCATTTATCATCAGAACTGTGCCATACAAATAGAAAAATATTTTTTTATCTAGAAATGAAAGCTTAATTAAAATGAATTACTGTTTAGTGATATAAAAAAATGTTAAATATCTTTCAGAAATGAATTCTTTTATCTCACAAACTACAAAAATATTTTCTGATTCAAAATGTTCAATAATTTTTTTTACAATCATTTTTGATTTTTATTTACGCGCATTTTGATATCGACTTTGTTATTTTCTAAGAAGTAAGGTACAAAAAAATCTGATTTTTCGATCAAATCGAAATCAAAAACCAAGATTTTATTCTTTAACGCTCTGACTGTATGTTATCGAAATGTATATAAGCAAGAATCAAAAATGATCGATGATGATTTATTGAAATTATTCGATCTGAAAAACTTTTACTGTTTTTTTTTTAAGTTAAAAATGAATTCATTTGTGAAAGTGAATTTATTCCAAATATCAGAAGAGTATAGTATTATATGTAATAATATTTACAGGATAAATCACATAATTGTCAGCATTTTGAAGCTAAAGGTTATTTAATTTAATTAGAATTTATCTTAACAATATCCATTCATATTTCAGAAAATATATTAAACTCTTTCATTAATGAATTCTTTTTTCATTCCACAAACTATAAAAAATGCCTGATTAAAAATGTTCAATAAATGATTACTGTTGATGTACATTTCGGTGACAATTACATTATCTTCAGAGTGTTAAAGTATAGACAAGTCTAGATGTTTCGACTGCACATAATTAATTAATCTAGATTTTGATGTAGGTTATAACACGTTTTCAATAGTGCTAGAGTATAGAAAAATTTAGAATTTTCAATCTCAAATAATAAATAAACCTACATTTTCCTCTATTTTACATCTTTTTTACCAATACGGTACAATAAAATCAATAGTAGAAATTAATTTAAGAAATTTACTTTTCCTTGGAAACTTAAAATTCAATTCTGACTTTAAAAAAGAAGTACAAGTATCTTGTACTGAATTATTGCCGCGAATAAAGTATTTTCAGCATTGTTTCAAAGCTAAAAATCGAATAATAAAATTTATATTTTCAGCCCTAATTAATCAAATTAGACTTTTCTATTTTTAACACTCTTAAGATGATGGCATCACTATCAAAATGGGCATAAACATATTTCCACAAATCCAAAAAAAGTCTAATCGAAAATGTTTAACGTTGATTATTGATCCTGTTTGATTTTTAATTATAAACATATTTATTTTTCGAAATATGTCCATCTGTTTGATTTATAGGCTCAGAACAATGTTTCATTTACAGTAATGTAAATAAAACATAAATATTATAATATAAAAAAATATTACATAATTTATATAATATTAAATTATAAATTATTACTGTAAATAAAACTAAAAATGTTTTATTTACAGAAATAATTCATATCGAGCTACTTGTTCAGTTTCAAAGTTGGAATTGAAATAAGATTTCATAAAAAAATAATTTTCACACATACATTTTGTACTAGTTCCACAAATTCTGAAAAAAAAAGTCTAATCAAAATTATTCAATAATTGACCACTGATCATTTTTAATTTTTATTTATAAGGATTTCGACCGGTTATGTTTTCGTCCTCAGAGCACTAAACTATTAAAACGATTATTTATTGTCTAGGTAAAGAGTGTGTGAGAGATAGAGTCAAATCTCTGCAAACGATATCATCATTAAAATCCATTTAAGTTAAAATCAACAGACAAACATTTTTGATGAGAATTTTTTTTGCAGTATGTGTCAAAAATTAATCTGTGGTAGTGAATTTAGCGCCGTCTTCTCGCACAAAATATATAAAGTCGAATGAAAAGAAACTATAAAAAAAACTATTTTTTATACACATCTACATAAAAAAATAAACGAACTTCTTGTTAATTAATTTTCAGTCACTGAAAAAAATTACATCTTTATATTAAATCAAACATGGTAATAAAATGTTAAATTAATTTCAATAAACAGTGAATAGCACGCTTAACAATAAAGTCATTAAATTCAGCCAATTTAATTTGTTTTATTAATTATGATACAATAACTTGTTCCATTTTATTCACGAGTCAGAAACATGATTACATTTTTGACATTTATTTCGTAGTTTTGTTTCCTGTAATTGTATGTCAGAATTGTTTTGATTGGATCATTGGATTTAATCATAATAATGGTTAAGGTATAGATTTTTACGAAACATGCCTCCGTCTGTTTGATTTATAGCATCAGAACAATGCTAAAATACTTTATTCAGAGATATAATTCATAACAAGAAGTTACAGAAGATGTTTTTAGTTGTTTTTTAATGTTGCGATTGAAATATGAGTTTAAGGAAAAAATAAATTTTATAAATTGTTTTTTGACACCCTCTATAAATCGTACAATCTTTCTTTGATCAATATATCTTTAATAATAGATTATTGAGATTTTTTTATTGTATCTTACACGCATATCGATGATGATGGCATCGGAGTAATAACATACAGAAAAATCTGACTTTTAAGAAACTTAACAGACATTCTACAGACTTGTGTATAACTCAGTGCTTTGGAAATGATGGAGTCATCATCCTAATACCCATAAGCAACAATCAAAAATTATCAATTTTTCAATTATTGAACATTTTTGATCAGTTTTTATTGGTAGTTTGCGGGGTGAGTGAAAAATTATTTTTTTGAAATTTAATATAGTCAGAGTGACAAACAGATATCGTAGCTAAATATAAATTCATAAGAGAACAAAACAAGCAAGATTCAAGATAAAACCATTCAGTAAAATTCGTATATAGAAGAATACAATTTGTTTTACTTAAAAAAATATTCTTGTTATACAAATAAAAAATATACTAAATTAAACAAACCAAAACTATTTTTTCTATATAAATAATTTCATTAGTATTTCAGTATCGAAAAAATAATTACAAATTAGCTGTACAAGTTAATTCGGTGCCTTTAAATTGAATCAATCATAACTCTGTTTTAATTTTTTTTTCACTTCGTTTTAGGATTTCGAAGTGCCAACCTTAATATTGAAAAATACTATATGTCTTGGCAAAACAATTGGTATAATTTCACAAAACAGTAGTGAACACAATGGCTTCCGAAAAACAGAATGTTAATTATTGCTTACTTTTCGCATTCCGGTCGAAAAAAAGGCTGCTAAAACCGTGGAAATGATTTGTTGTGCTTTAGGGGGAAATGTTGTGACGCATAAAACATGGGAAAAAATGATTTAAAAAGTTTCGAAATGGTGATTTTGATCTTTTCGATCGAGAACGTTCCGGATAACTGAAAAAATTTGAAGACGAGGAGCTTAAGCAGCTACTAAGTAAAAATTTCGCTCAGACTGAGCAGAAAGTCGCTCAATAACACGAAATAACCCAGCAAAAAATTTCCTATCGTATATATCGGCTGTGAAAAATTTAAAAGCAGACAGATGGATTCCACATGAGCTCAGCCTGTAAAATAAAGAAATAAGATGCGATAGGACTGTGGATAGGACATGCGATAGCATCCGAAAAGTAGCATATTAGATATTGCATACTTTTCACATTTCAATCGAAAAAATGCTGGATAAGCTCCAGGAATGATTTGTTTAGCTTTGAGGGAAGGTGTTATCATGCAAAATGTATGCAAAAATTGCTAGCTAACAGTGGAAAAGTTCTAAAAATGCATTACAACATTATCGATTTAAAGAAGCCATTTTTTTCGATAAGAAAGTAATCAATTACTCGACAAATGGAACAAACTTATATAAAATAATGAAAACTATTTTGAGGACTGAAATGTATTCAATTTTTCTATAAACAAACATTCATTTTCTATAAAAAAGGCAACGAATTAATTTGTAAATCTAATAATTTCATTATTATTTCAGTATTCAAAAAATGATTACAAAATATCAATATTATACCAAGTTTTATGATTCTTTGTAAGTATAGAATATTATATTTTTTTAAATAATATTTTCAACCCGTCGGTATAAAAAAAAGTTTAAAAAAAATCGAACAGACAAATGTGTTTAAATACTGACACGGTCAAACTTAATAACGAAAAATAAGTTTTTTCGTGATAATTATGCATGTTCTTTTTCAAAATGTACAAAATGGGTTTCTAAATAGTACAAACAACATCTATGTTTGATTTATTGTTGTGTATTTGTTGTTAAGTACAATACAATCGAACAAAACCACCAGGTAAAACGAATTACAAGCTTTGTTCGGATTAACGTTCGAAATTAATTTACAAAAATACTGTAAAATTATCGAAGCATAATTTTGAAAGTAAACAAAAATTGGTTCTAAATAATACAATAAAAAAAAACTAATCTATTTACCAGTATATGTTTTTAATTATTGATTTCTGTACATGGCTTTTCATTTGATCTATAGAACTATATTTAATGAAAATTCAAATTGCGTATTGTTTAATTTAAATTGGATTTCGTTTTATTCAATAATGGAAATATATTTTTTACACTTTTAAGAAATTAAATGTTTGAGTTTCAATTTGAAACGAAATTTAAAGAAATTAAACAATATTTATTGCTCCAAGGTTTGAACTATTTAAAATTTGATGAGTTCTGTACAAAAAATTGGTTCTACAAATATAAATATGTTTTTTGGAGTAGAAATTCAAAATAATTGTCAAATAAATGAGAGTATTAACTATAAAAACAAACAGTCGTATACTAAACTCTAAATATATTAAAAATCTGGATTTCTTAGCAAAATTTATGTAAATATGACTTCTCTTTTTAGACAATTATTTCGAAAAGTTTGCTAGTTGACAGTTTGTTTTATTATCAGAAAATATTATTTTATACTAATTTGCACACAGTTAAGTGTAATATCTTCTAGTTCAAAATACACAATTTTGAAATATGAAAAAGTTATAGTAAAAAAAAAAAATATCTAACCTGTTCATAGTCTTTCGACAACGATGCTAAAAGTTGCTCTGCGTGATCAGCCTGAGACGCAGCTCGAGTTACTTCAGCCCTTTCGAGTTCCCTCTCTTTGAGTAGTTTCGTCACTTGCGCTTCTTTTTCTCTCAACGCTTCCTGTCCCACCAGAAACAAACAAACACGACACAATAAGTCTCCTGCTAATCTCATTTTCAAAATATAACTCGGATATATTTTCAACGATATAGAAACAATTATCGATCAAGAGAACAAAGAATTAAAGCACAAGCGTCCAATATGTTTCCAGTAACTACTACAATGTAAAATGCAACAGAAATACTACACTGATGTTAACGTTAATCGATCAGACGTCTCTCCTTCCAAATAACCAGCACTGTTTTCGAAATAAAAAAAAATGTATATTAAACCAAGGTCGACAGATGCATTTTGCCAAAAAGTTGTAATGCTAATGTTCGTGTGTGTGCAGAAACTGGCGTTAGAATTAACAGGATTCAATGTTATATAGTGAAGATAATTATCGGTTAATTGGGCGTACGACGATAAAAATTCTTTATAAACAAAAGAATTGATAACACACTGAAAAAGATTAGATGGCGGGGAAGAAGAATGAATAAGTCGATATTAAAAACGACACTTTTAAATTGTATAAAATCACAACATTCGCTTAAAATTCAATTTCGGTTATGTTTCTTTCTCATTTGCATTCATTGCCACACGCGACTGTTCTCTCTGTTTCTGATGTAATTAAGTAATATCAAAATATGGACGTCATCGATGATGAATGACGTCGTAATTGTATTTATAAATTTTGAATGTATCTCAATAGGTATCTGAGATCTAATTTTATCGATAACAAATCATAATGGATAGGAAATAAACATATATTTTAGTTATTAGTTGTATCACCATTGATGATTATAATCTTTGCACGACAGCTTTCAAAACGTGCTTAAAATTACACACACACATATATATATACATATATATATATATATATATATATATATATATATATATATATATATATATTAAGTCAAAACGTAATATAATATTTAAGAAATGAAAATTCTTACAGCACATACAGAATACAAGATTTCTAGTAAGTTATTTTTTCTATATAAGTTCTATGGACTTAGTCCAACGCTTAATGGACTTATAAATTCCGTTCAGAAAGAATCTTTTCGATCTGGTGAACCGACATACTGTATTGATAATCTCTCATCAAAAAGAAACAATTGTGAAACGACATTTTTTTCGAATTTTCGTGTTCACTTTCTCCATCAAATCGTCTGTGATCATACTAGGCCAGACATTATGCTCTTCGTCTTGAATCATCATTCGCCCTTCTTTAAATAAACGACACAAAAGTCCAAATGAAGAATTCAAGCTAGATGCTGGTAGTCTGAGAGCAGAATTCCACAAAAACAATCGAAAAAAGAAGAAGTATAGTGAGAAGACTATAAAATCAGAAATCTTTTAAATTAATCAAAAAAAAAAAATCAATCTGCCTCTTGTCCTCAAAATTCTTCTTTTTATAGTTCAAAAAGGCGAAAATTACTTGATGCCATATCGTGACTACATAGTGGTGATCTAGAAGTTCAAAACCTAAATCTTGAACACACTGATTGTTTTATTAGCCTAGTAAGTTTTGAGCTCCTAGTCCAGGAGCTCAAAATCCGCTGTATAATCCCAATGTAACCAGAAGCGAATTTCATATTTTTGGACCATTAAAAGAATAGTTAGAAAGACAGAAGTTTCTTTCTGATAAGAAGATTATTACTGTGCTAATAATGTTTACTCTTGAGAAAAAAGTATAATTTGTTTTTCTCATTTCTCCACAAATTATATATATATATATATATATATATATATATATATATATATATATATATATTGGATGCACTGTTTTTTTGAAAAAATATTTCAAAGTTCAACAATAAATGCATTTAATTTTGTACATATTGCATTTTGTGTGAAAATAATAAATAAAATATATGAATTCAGTACTGAAGAGTGATATATCATTGTTATATAACCTTTTAAAGTGAATTTAAACCGGCAAATGTTATTTATATATTATACATTGTTATTATGAGAATTCTCAAGAAATAAGAGGTAAATTTTTCTTTTCTCGGGAAATGAAGACTACCGAGAAATCTTAAACACCAAGTGCAAAATTAGTTTCTTCCGGGACAGAATCTTGAAGCTCATTAAACATTATACTAATTGCATAGAATTAAAGAGAATTATATAAAAAAATTACTAATAAAATGTCTATATAAAATAAAAGTTTTTATTAATGAATTATCTTTTACTTTTCAAAATATTCTCGTTGATAAACACCCACATAGTTATAAAAATAAAAGAATAATAACACAAATAAATCCAATGCTATTCAATTCATCGACACAAATCTTTTATTGTAATACTATTTTACTATAAAAAATATAATAAATCATGTATTGAATGAATTTAAATTTTCCGAATAACTAACTACGTTAATAATAGTATTTATTCAATCACATATAATAATATATTGACTTTTTGAATTCTTTTTCTATCTATTTTTAATACACTGCAAATGATTTTCAGAAATGATTTTTTTCACTGTAAACTACACATTTTTCCGACCAACAATGTTCAAAAATTGTTTATTAATCGCGCATATATTTTCCCCTGTGTCCATTTCTATGTTGATTTCATTGTTTTTTAAGAGTTGGTATATTCGCAAACTGATGATGATGACATCGTCAGTTTGTAATTTGTGGAGGAGTGAAAATGTTATTCATGAAAGTGAATTTAGCCACAATAAAAAAACTGTTATTGTGATTGAACGTTCATATTGCCAGTAAAATAATGTATTTATATTTTAACATATTACAGAAACAAATATTAAAAAAACTTAGTTTATTTTACATTTATCGGTTGTTAGAATATGAAACTATATTTGTATTCCATACGCAAAAGCAATGAATTGTCTATACTTCAAGATAAAATATTAACAATTTATATTGATTTTCGGACTGTTTTTTATAAAAATCCACATATACATAACTGAAATTACAATACAAACAGTACATTTTTTTTGAATTACAGTACAATTTTTTGTATGAGTTCAAAACGGGTGGGAAAGCAGCATAAACTGGTCGCAGACTAAACGATACTTTTGGTGTGGTTACTGTTAAGGAACGTACAGTGCAATGGTGGTTCCAAAAATTTCGTGCTGGGGACAAGAACCTTGGAGATGAATAAGGTCACGGGCGTCCTTTTTCTGTTCATAACGACCAACTGAATACGTTAGTTGAATCAGAACGACGTACAACAATTCGAGCGCTTGGGCAAAAGTTAGACATTAGTCATCTAACAGTTCTAGCCTACTTAAAACAGCCAGGAAAATCAAAAAAGTATGACAAATGGGTGCATAAACCACAATTATTTTTCTACCAATATAATATTATTCATTTTTGTTTATTTTTCATGAATATTATATATATATATATATATATATATATATATATATATATATATATATATATATAGTGTGTGTGGTGAGAGAGAGACATAGAATAGAGGATAAATTTTTATAAACATTTATGGTATAGTTAAGAATTAAAGATGTTTTTTCGGCGAGTTGTCAAATTACAGAGGCATAAAATGAAATTAAAGCTTTGTCATTGTTCTGAACATCTGCAAATATTAATTAGTCTAACCATTGCAATTCTGTTGTATATGAATATAAAATATTACATTTTGCAGACTTCATTATAAAATATAAGAAGATACTTATAGGCTTAAACATGTATATAGGTAAAAACTTATGTAATCCATAAATTGATTTGAGGATTTACTAGTATTTAACATTCTTTTTATAGTTGTAGT
This sequence comes from Acanthacorydalis orientalis, assembly GCA_034766995.1. Classification (NCBI taxonomy): domain Eukaryota; kingdom Metazoa; phylum Arthropoda; class Insecta; order Megaloptera; family Corydalidae; genus Acanthacorydalis; species Acanthacorydalis orientalis. Next base: position 6,668,189 of record CM068314.1, read on the forward strand.
ATGGTATTAAATATGTTTATCCAATTAATGCAAATAGCTCCTCTTTCCTTGAACTATATGAAATAGTTTTAAAGAATGTAATACTTACGACTTGGTTTCAGTCAGTTATTACTACCACAAATAAAAATCTATTGAATATATCGCTTAACTGTATAAATGTTTATTGAAAATAAGGAAAATCGACTAAAAAATAGTAGCGTATAATCATATATCTTTTTATACAATAGATATGTGTGTTTTGAAATCTAAATAATTTAATTGTTTTAAATTATCAACGTGTATCCATTATTCAGTAAACGTTTAATAATTTGAAACGGATTTTCATCGATTACTGATCTATACTAACATTAATAATGTTCAATAATTAATTAAAGATAATTTTGATCAGAGATTTTTTGTGTTTCGTCATATAACTGAAAAATTGATTTGTGAAAATGAATTCAGCCACAGTGCTATTAATATATTGTGTTAATAGATATTCATTATTATTTGAATTGTGAGATGAAAGAGTAGATTGACATTTTCAGAAATACGTTTAAACAATGTCAGAATTGTAGTGATTGACATATTTTTTTAAAGTTTTACAAAACTTGATAGATTAGATTGTTGAAATTTGTTTTTCTTTAATTGGTGTATAAAAAAATAACAAATACTACGTTGGTGTAAAAATAATTGCGATTTTTATCATTTTAAGTTTGGCGCCGATTTTTCTAGTTACGTTTATCTTTTGTTATAATTATGTGATACATCATTGTAAACAATGAAATTAGTACTACTGATTTCAGCATGTCTGTTTTCATTCTTTAGTATTGTTGGATACAACTTCTTAGTCATGGGAAAAAAGCAAATTCGCGCGATTTTCTTATGAGTTTAAATTGGGACCTAAAGTATCATAAACTGCTCGAAATATCAAATTTGTTTATGATGACGAGTCAATTAAAGAACGTACAGCTCAACACTGGTTCCAAAAAATTCGTAATGAAAACGAAAGCCCCTTGATGATGAGGAGGATCATGAACGTCCTTCAACTATAGATAAAAATGATTTAAGAACCATTCTTGAAGCAGACCCACGTAAAACAACTCAAGAGGTGGCAGAAGAACTCAATGTTGATCATTCAACATTTTGAAAAAATAATGTACATATGTAGATGTCTTTTTCCTATAATAAACCATTTTCATAATTGATGTTTTTTTCCTAACCACGGACCTTACTTTAAAAACATGCCTGGTACTTCTTAAAAGTTTCATCCTTTTAGTACTCACCAATGCTATTTCAAAATGTAAATACAATATTATTAATAAATTGCAAATTCGTTACAAAATCGATTGATACAATATCTTAGGAATAAAAATCAATAGTATTTATAACGGATATATACCTGGTTTTAACAAGTATATTTTTGTTCATTGTGTGACGATATTTATTATTTTATCACGTCTATTTTGTAAATATTTCGAAATTAAAATAGATTTATTTCTCTAATTTCTCTTATCTTAACAATAAAAAATACTGATAAATCGTTACATAAAATTGTTTATATATATATATATATATATATATATATATATATATATATATATATATATATATATATATAGATAGATAGATAGAGAGAGAGAGATGGGGATGAAGAGAGTGTAACAAGTACAATTTAAAAAACAATGTTTTAATCAAGAAGAATTATAGAGTTATTTTTTATGGAAACAATAATATAAAACTGATTTTAAATATTCAAACAAAGAGTATTTTATGTTAATCGTTAATGTACTACTTCCAATCATTTATTTAAATGCATAGATTGTACGTAAGATTAAAAATATAATTTTACATTTTCATATATTTTTTATAAAGATTTTAAGAAACTTATCCTCTAATGTAAATATTGTGTATAGTGTTAATTTGAGAATACTAATGAAAATTTTCATTAATGGCACCACCGTCAAACTCGTAATAGATATTTTTAGATTTATTATTTACCAATAATATATTTATGGTTGAAAATATAAGCAAAAGTAATAACACAAATCTAATCAAGTTGAAATGTAATGACTGCACGGTTTTCATACAATGTAAGATGTTTAGTGTCCGTTTTTTTTTCGTGCATGAAGTTAGGACAATATTCCTATATCGAAAAATTGTAAATACACAATTTTACTTTTATTTAGAAAACAAATTCACAGACTAACTGTTTTCGATTTGTGTAATACATGTTTAAATATTTGTTGTTAGTTCAATTAGATTGTCTTTGGATACAAGTTTACAAAACGATTAAATGTACATCTGAAGATTTATTTAAAACAAGATTATTGGTAAGTCGTTTTCAAAACAGTCTAATCCTGTTTGAAAATCAAATAAAACTTCATTTAAATCCTATTCAAAATTCATTACGTCGATCTTAAAAAAAATGTTTATTATCACTTGAAAATATTAAAGATTTATTAAAATATAGTTCTGATATTGATTAAATTCACTTTTACAAATTAATTCTCTTTTAACTCACAAACTATGAAAATTATTCGATCAATAAACATTTAATGATTTTTTTATGATTTCTAGGATAAAAAAGAATTCATTCGTTGAATATTTGTATTATAAAACGAAATTCTACCTGTTTTCATTTCCAAATTCAGAGTAATTTTCAATTTTTCCTCCATTTAAAAATATATTGTAAGGAGAATAATTCGTTTAAATAACAATTCACACCCGTTGTTGTCAATTTTTGAAAATACTTAAGATCACATACTTTAAATGATGCTGAATTCCTCTTATTCTCTAGTCTTGACTACGAATTCCCTCATTCTTTTCTAAGTTCATTCGAATAAACGCCAAGAAATAAATATTTTCATCCTGGTGTCAAAAATTAAAATATGTACAGGATCAGAAAGAAATTAAATAATAAAATTTTGGGCAGAATATACATTGGTTTTATTATTATAAACATGAATCAATTTATTTTATTTATATTTTGGCATAGTAAATAAATTCTTTTTCAAAAACTAAATTTCACAACAGCAAATTTAATTTTCAGTCATGATAAATTTTTATGCAAGAATCATTCCTCCAAACAGGATATTTTTTTAATCGAAATATTTACTCATTTCTCGTTGTTCTCATAGATGATTGTTTAATAAATTGTTGTACATTTTGATTGAGAACATTTTTGTTGTTTGAGGCAGTGATTCTTTTCTGAAAATGAATTTATCCACGATAATAAACTAGAATTGTGATTAATGCGTATCGAATTAAAGAAACACCGATTAAAAAATAGAAGTTCATTTTAAAAAAACATTTATCCGGGCACACTTGAAATTACACTTAGAAATTTAAAATTTTAAGTAAAAGATCACATTTTTCTTTCTACAGTTGAAAAAAATTCTGCCAAAACTGCGGGATAAATTTGTTCAGCTTTGGAGGAAGATGCTGCGACGCATAAAATATGCAAAAAATTATAAAATAGTGGAAAACGGTTTGAAAATGCATTACGACTTCATCGACTTAAACCAGCCATCGTTTTTTCGACAAGGGATTCGTCAGATACCCCGACAGACGGCTTCGACTTACACAAAATAATGGGGATATTTGGAGTAGTGAAATATTTTCCATTTTTCCGCAAAAATTAATTTTCTATAAAAACGGCACCGAATTAATTTATTCTAATAATTCTAACAGTTTTTATATGTACATCATTTTAGATTTCTTTTGTATATTTCAATGGCGATGCCATCATCCTCAAAATGCTAAACGAACGCTATTCATGCTCAATACTAGATAATATTGAAAATAGGTAATTACTTAAAAATAATTTTCCATTTTTCTTATTGTCTAGTATTGTCTATGAACAAAATTCATTTAGTACTCTGATGATAATGACCAGTTTATCAAAATACGAAAAAGAAGGATCGAAAATTACCAACAATCAATTTATGATAAAAAAAATCTTGTGATTTGTACAGGAGTGAAACTTTCATTTGTTAAAAAGAATAGTATTGATTTTGTTCTGATGATATTTATGAAAATACGGCAGTCTCATGAAAAGTGATACAGTTCTGACACTGGCTGAATTCACGTTCACAAATTAATTCTTTTTTTACCTCACAAACCACACATTTGTCTGTGATCAAAAATATACAATAAATTATTATTGATTGTTGTTTATACGCATTTCGATTATATCATCATTTTCAGACAGATAACATATATATATATATATATATATATATATATATATATATATATATATATATCAGTATGAAAACAGATAAATATAACTGAATATTTCAATTTTTATCATAAATTAAACAAAAAACGCTATCAAGGACAAATTATTTATTTCGATAGTATAGATAAAAATATAATATACAATTAGACAAGAAGCAATAAATAAATTCCTTTTAGAGTGCATGTACTTGTCAGAATACATGTACTCAATTTCTTAATTGTATACACGCAGCACAAAAAAAATAAGAATGAAGAAAGTATTGTTACAGTTATGAATATTTTTTTTTCAATTTCTTATTACTTAATTTTAAGCGTTGAAAATTTCATTAATTTATTACTTACTGCATTTACTATCGAATGAAAAACCAATAATCCAAGTTAACTATCCAATAAATATAAAACTTTTCTAATTACACATTGATATGAAAAACAAAAAAATTAAACTATTCAAATTTTTCTCGCGGTTAAAATCATTTTAAAAATGCATAAAACTATATGATAACGAAATATCGCGGAACCAAACAATTATCAGCATTTTAAATGTACTTAGAATATTATTATGAAAAAAAATTTTAACTTGCACATTTGTATAATTAAATACAATTTTACATGCATATTGTTTCATAGAAAACAAACTTGAAAAACCGTGTAGTTCACATTAACCAATATTTGATAATGAGAAAATAAAAATACACAAATGAACTAAAACCGTGCACAATTGTGCATATCTAATCAGTACATATTATGTCAAACAATCAATATAATATAAAATATAGCATAATTTTAATTGAATTATTTAACATTCCTTGCCGAAATAAATTTATATTCAAATAAAAATTGAGTATTTGGAAACGAACGAATATAAAATTTTAAATGTCTTTTTAACCCAGATAATTATTTTTTTTATTATATTAAAACGGTCTAGTTTGTTATATGAATTTGAAAACGATTTAATGAAATAAGATAATTATATGTATGTTTTTTCAGAAATTTTTTGTATAGAAATTATACATTCACATGAAACAGAAATATTTCAAATTTCATCGATAAAAACATATTCTTTACTCGGAAAATTTCAATAGAAAAAAAGATATATTTAGTAAATAAAGTGCATTATTGATAGAATATACAAACAGGATCAGGAAGTGTAAATCATTTTACATTATTAGTTTATTATCTGTTTTAGAAGAGGACATCATATTCTAACTATAAAAACACATACAGTTATGAAGTCGCTGGTTATAATTAACCATGTATTTCTTTTAAATAATTACAGTCTGTTTTACCTACTGTTACATAGCTCAATATCTTTTGTTTACTGAATTAAATGTAAAAATATAACAATGAAAATTTTACCATGAAGAAAATAACATAAAACCAAACAAAAAAAAATATAGATTTTTTATAAAAAAAAAAATGTAAATTTGAGAACAGTTTTTTTTATTTCAGATATAAAAACCCTGTGAACGGAATAATAAATCATTGATTATTTAATATCAGTTTTTGTTTGTAAGGTATGAAATCCTGACAGTACATAAAGATCTCAAAATATAAAATATATGCTTGAGACTTTGTAATGTTAACAAAATCGAAATGAATTTTTTCATTAATTAAATCAGATTTTTCAGATGAACACATATTCGATAAGAGAAAAAAAAGTTGAAAAATAATCTATGGAAAACATATTATTTTCTATATAATAAATCTTATAATAATGAATTATTAATCAGATTTTAGGTTGTAGCTCTAGAGGTTTACCTGTAAATATATTAACATTAAAAAATGTCTGCACACACCTAGAACATAACATGACAGGACCTGTTAAACGAAACATAAACATGCTTAAAATCAAACATATATTTATAAAGTGTAATAATATAATACAAAAAAAAAATAATAATAATAAAAATACAATAACAAACAAGTTAAATTAATAATGAAAGAAATCGAAAAAAAATATATCATCTAATCCCATTAACATTAGCAGCTGCACTCTGTTAACCTTAACACATGTACAATACAACGACTACTCATTTTCATTTATTTGTTTAGATAAACCAAAATCACTATAAATCTATGGAAAAAGCATAATTAACAATGTGACCAATAACGAGTTAATATTAAACGTTAAGTGTTTTAGATCTACTGGAAACTATTGTTGCATATACGGTTGTAGTAAACAATAATACAGATTGTGACGGAAACACACTGGACAACGAGCACAGCAATCAGTTGCCGAACCTCACCTGAAGAGTGGTTTTTGTCGTCAGCGGCGTTGCGAAGGATTTCGGCGGCGACGATTTCTATTATGGCACAAGCATAAAACAAAACAAAAATAATAAGAAAAAACGTGTTAGATTGTTATTTTATATTCAGCACTAAAATTAGTTAAAGATCTACTGCGAAATCGACTAAGGCATGCATTCAATTAATAAATCGACTTATTTAATAATCGCATGTGCATTCTTTTAAGATGAATTAATCGAATTCGATGCGTGTAATTTAACATACAGTCATGTGTGATGTAATTTAAAAATATTTGAAAAGTTAAATCATACAAGTAACTAAACAAGCAAATGTGTAAGAATATATTCAATATTTTTATAGTGATTTTTTGTCTGAGACTTGATTCAAAAACAACTTTGTGAATCATTAAAAAACATTTTTGATTAGGTAACATCATTTCACAAAAATCTTTAAGGTGTTTGTATACGAACAGGCGTATAAATAAACATTAAAATACTATATTTGCACTAAAACCATGTATATAAGCGTCAAATTCCAGTAAAAGAATTTACTTAATAAAACATACAGTCGGTCATAAAAATATCAGGCCAGTGTTCATAACTGATACAATTTATTGAATAAATTAAGTTTACTGTAAAGATAACAAGTTGAAAGACATTTTATTCTCTTTTATTGATGTACTTTCAAGTATTATATTTAAAAAAAGAAGAAAAATAATCATATATCAGGAAAAATAATTATATAATATATAACCACACAAAAGTATCCGCTTACTACTTATTCTACATAGAAAAATATTAATAAAATATAGTTTTAACACTGAAGTTAAATTTACTTTCATAAATAAATTTTCAGAACTCCGCAAACGATAAAAAATTTTCAGATTAAAAAGGTTTAATTGTTATTATGAAAGTATTACATTAAGCACTTATTATCGAAGAAGTTGCCCACCCCTGGTATAGACATACTTTACCAGTAGCGAATAATAGAGAATAACAAGGAATATCAGCGTTCTGTAACAAAAAAGAGGGTACTTGCAAATAAAAATACGTGGAGGCAAACGGAGCAACGAGATGGGTAATGCCCCCTCCCTTGACTACGAGCCTGATCCTTGAACTTAAATTAAAAATCTAAGAAGAAATTGCAATGATTCAACCAGACATGTTGAAACGCATAATGGAAAATTTCCGAATAAGATTACAGGAATGCGTGCGACGAAATGATGTTCATCTATCAAATGTTATTTTTAAAAAATGGATTGGTCTCATATATCTAACAAAAATATGTAAAAATAAAAATTCATTTAATGATTGCGTTTTGAAAGTTTCCCCGTTCTTCTAGCACACACCTTGTATTATTTCAGTTTTTGTTAGTTTTTATTGTGAGTTGCAGGATACTTTTATGTGATTTGTGCTTCATTTTAAACGATTTATTTTTTTAAAAAATTATATATTTATTCCGATCTTAAGATATAATATTGTAAAGTTTATTAATAAATAGTACTATTATAATAATATTTTTTCATTACAAACCAAATTTATGGCGTAAAAGAAACTATATAGAAAACTAGTCAAATACTTTTATGACTAACTATTAGGTTGTTAAAAAAATAATTGCGGTTTATGATCTTCAAATTCTGTTACATTTTTTAATTTAAGTGGTTCAGAACTGTTGGATGAATAACGTCCAACTTTGTGCAAGTTTTCGAATTGTTTTGCGTAGTTCTGAGACAACACCTTCAGTTCATCATCATAAACTGAAGAAGGACACTCGCAACCTTCTTCATTTTCAAGGCTGTCGTCCCCAGCACGAAATTTTTGGAACCACCATTGTACCGTACATTCCCTAACAGTAACCACACCAAAGGCATCGTTTAGTTTGCGAGCAGTTTTTGCTGCTTCACCATCCGTATAGGACTCGTACAAAAAATGCTCTTAATTGCTTCTTTTCCATCTTTAATTCAGAAATCCAATTTGAAGCAAAATTTATAATAAAACCAAAGTCGACGTTGCCAAAATACAGACCGAAAAATGAACTTTAAAATGATATTAACACGAACACGATGAAATTACACTTTCATTGAAAAAAATAAGGTTAGAATTCAAAAAACAAAAAACGCAATTATTTTCCTACCAACTTAATATAAACTTGACAAAAACATCAATACATAAAAAAATAAATTGAGAACCACTGACTACCGGAAATAAACTATTTAAAGACCAGATATCCGTAAAAAATAATTTACTGATTACACATGACTCAAAAATTAATCTGCTATAAGATATTTAACTTTTTTCCAAAAAAAAGGCGACAAATAAAAATCCGTGCAATGGCACACAATCAAAATACAAAAAGTAAAAAACTTGGAATAAAAAGCTTAATTATTTTTAAATATTAAAAACATTAGTTTTGTTATGCAAAAAAAACTCAGTATTCATAATTCCATTTCTCGAAAAAGTTTATATTTTACCTGGACGAAGATGTATGTACGTCTACTGTACCAGTTCTTCCCCTAAAGCTATTCCTAAACTAAGCTAAATTTCAAAACAGTCGATAATTAATTCCTACTCGATTTTAGAGAAAAAAATCTAAAATTTCAAATAGAATTTTATATATTTTTTAAAATTATAATAAAACTAGAAGAAATAAATTCATAAATTTTATATGAATTTCATAATTATTGAATACTGAATGATGAAAATTATTTTTTTTTAAAAAAAACATGAAACTATAACCGAAGAATATAAAAATTAAGTAATTATTAAAAAATAAAGGATGAATACCCGATATCAGTCATATAAATTTAAATTTCGATTTAACATAGAAACAATTAATCTTTTTCAAATAATAATTAAGATTATAGTGGAATGACTTTCGTTAATTATTGTTTAGATAATATGTTTATGAAGTTTAATCATTTTCCTGATTAACAATTTTGACTAAATATAAATTTATCGAGCGCGTACGATTGAAAAAAAAACTTTATTGTATTTTTCTTATTTAAAATATAATTAAAAGTAATTAATTCTCAATAAAGATTGATGAACAATAAGTTTATATACAAAGAACAAGTGAACATAAAAATTAATATCTTATAAAAATACTATAAATCTTTATTAAAAACGTATTACTTTTTCGTATGCAAATACCATAAATATGCAACAAATAAACAGAGTATTAAATGTTTATTCTTTTTTTTTATTCTTTTAAATTCACACAAATAATACAAGTGAATGGAAATATATCGGGAATTTCTTTTTAATCGAATTAACTATTTTATGGAGCAGAAAAATAACTATATAAATTAAATTTAGACATTTCAAGTAGCAAAAAATTAAAGAAAAACTAAAATATATGTTGATAATAAACAGGTACTGTATTGTTCTCGGTGTCTAATCGTTTTAAGGCACGGAAATTATATGTACATAAAACAAATATAGTTTTTTTAATATACATTTTAACTGACATTGAAAAAATATTAACATTTTAAATTTATTGTGTTCGATAAGGGAAAATAAATTGTCGCCAATAAGTTTTCTAATATTATTATTTGACATTCTGTCAATTTTTAGGCATTTTTTCCAGTAACTAGCCAATTTCGTAATGAAAAAACTATGTTGAAATTCATACAATATTTCATAACTAGCAACTAATTAACATTTTCGGCTCTAAAGGTGGTTCTAGAAATGTGTACGTCACAAATTATAATTTCTTAACAAATAAATAAACAGTTTTCCAATAGGGACGTAATTTTTTAAGAGGCTATATTTCATAGATGTCAAACTGACAGGTGTACTTTTTGATATTTGTTGTTTTACATTGCCATTTTTAGTTATGACTTCGTATTCAACAAAACAACACAATGAAATAATACAATTGTATTATGAAAATGGTCGTTCTATAAAAAAATACATTCTCGACATACTCGTTCATCTGAATCAACAATTTTTCGGTTAGTGAGTAAATTTGAAGAGACTGGATCGGTCAAAGATAATGAAACACGAACACGTGTTCGTAGTGCTCATTCTGAATAAAACATTGACTTAGTTCGTGAAAGTGTATCGGAAGAAATGTCAATGCCAGGAATGTCAATTCTATGACGTGCACAGCAATTGGGCAGTTAAGGATTTATTGATGAAGTCTTATAAGGTTCAATTAACACAAGAATTGAAGCGAGCAGACCACTCATTGCGTCGGAGATTTGTTAATTGGATACTGAAACAACAAAACGGTTTTTCTGAAAAAGTATCTTTAGCGATGGGCTCATTTCGAACTCTCTGGCTAACAAGTAAAATTGCTGAATCGGCGTTAAAAAATCTGAGGGTGATCGTTGAGAAGCCACTGCATACAGAAAGAGTCAATGTTTGGTACATACTGTGGTCCGGTGGAGTCATTGATACTAATTTTTTAAAGAATCGGGCCGGTAAATGAATTATTGTGAATGGGGAAAAATACCGAAACATGATAACCACTTTTTTGTGGGTAGAATTGGATGATATTGATCTGGAGGACATGTGAATTCAGCAGAACGGCACAACTAGCCACGCAGATTGGGGTAGAAATTTGATGGTCGCATTATTTCCAGAAATGAAGACTTTAATTGACTACCGAGATCTTGCGATTTAATACCATTGGACTACTTTGTTTGGAGTCACGTTAAAGAACAAGTGTACGTCAATAATGTTAAAACAATTTCCGACCTAAAAGATGAAATCCGAAAAATAATTAGTGAGAGAGCCCGAGTTGTGTAGGGATGATATTGAATAATTTTAACAAAAGAATGGTTACTTGTAAGAAAGCACGCGACAGTCACTTGCAAGATATTATTTTTTAGTTATAAATGGCACACCCCCAATTATTATTTACAATAAAGACACTTGAAATTTGAGAGCAAATTTTGTGTTTTATTTCAGATTAAAAAAGTGGATCCTTATCGGAAAACCCTGTACTAAAAAATTATAAAGTATCAACTCTGCAGAAAACTTTTAAAAATTGGTTATCTTCAATTTTCATATCTTCTTAAGTTAAGAAAACTTTCAGTTTTTATTAAAATCGATCATAATTTAATAGAAAGAACTTGTATTGAGATTAAATAAATATGAATTCTTTTATAACATTTTTAAATCACAATAAATGAAAAACAGTTCTCTGAAATAATTTTAAACACAATCATTTTAACTATTATTTGAAAACTGAAGCTTCAAATATAAATCAATTTAATTGTATAATTTATATTTAACAAAAATTATACTGTGAAAATATTTTTATCATATTCAATCGTAACTAGAATTTTATTTGCTCTATACTGTTAACTATTTTATCTATAAAACCTCACATATAAAAATAATTCGATTTTACACGTTCTTTAAAACTTTAATGGCATACTTATAAATCTACTAAATCACACTAAAACGTATTTTTTTATTACCAGAGAAAATAAATTATTATTCAAAAAAATGAAACGGTTGACAACATAAGGAGTTTATATATATATGAGACTAAGTAGGTATAATTGAGTATTTGAAAAATTAAAGCATCAAATGTGACTAACAAGGTTGAAAAATTGAATTATATTGAATCAATAAAAACTTAATTGCAAATTTTGAAGCGATGCAAGTTTCGTAATCGTCAAATAAAAATAATACATGTTAAAAATCGAACGAGACAATACAGATTCCATAAAAAAAATTAACTAATCCATCATAAATTGAAATATTAGTGTTTTGCTTTTTGATATGGTTGTTTAAATTTTTAGATAAACATTAAGAAAAGTCTGTGAAGATGAATAATCTGTCTATTTGTTACACGTGCGATAAAAGCATACGAACCGACACATCTTCAACACCATTTACCTATTACCCTATACTTCCACCTGACTGGAAAGTTACGTCCTCCCTACCTTTAAAACTGATGACGAGGGTGTTGTGAGCGAGTTGACGCCAAGTCTTACCCGCGATGAGGCAGTTGTACGAACCGAAGACGCAAGACTTGTCGTTGTCGAATTTAACGATTCGCGCGAACCAGTACGTCGTATACCTGGTCGATGAACGACACATCCTGCAGGACGTCTTGTCGATGGCGAACGAGATACTTTTCCAACCGGCGCGAATAGTCCGTAGAATGATTGACAGTCGAAGTATCTGAACAGAATGTGTGTTTTAGAACATGAATTTGAATAATTGTGTATTATTACATATCGATACTTTCCTGAGTTAAGAATAAAAATAATTACAAAATGCATTAATTGAAAGATTCAAATAACTTTATTCTATTAACTTTTCTTATATAAATCACACACCCTATTCACCTCTCTCAGCACCAGCAGAATTTTCTCTTTCCTAAAGTGAAAATTGTTCTCAAAGGAAAACGATTTCAGGACGTAGAAGATATTAAGAAAAATATAACCGCCTAATTGAAACCAGTTTCTTCGGATGGCTTTGCAGATTGTTTTAAGAAATTTTTAAAACGTTACAATAATTGTATTAAAGTAAATGACAAATATTTATAAACATGTAGTCTAATTATAAGTTTATCTTGATCATAAATTGTCTTTAACTTAACATAGGCTTGGCAGACGTCCCGTATTGTACTTGTAGGGACAGTCTGATGTCCTATATTTCAATGAAAAGATAAATTATAAATACTATATGAAAGTAATTATAATTTCTAATATTCCTTTCAAACAATCTAACTTAAACTGATTTGCAAGCCATAAAAATTGACTATTCGAGGAAACTAAAATTGTGTTTACAGTTTATGGTGGCGGTCCCTTTCATCGGTAGCTTTTAATTTAGTATAAGAATTTTATTTACACTTCAGAAAATATATAGAAAAATTATATATATATATATATATATATATATATATATATATATATATGTAGAAAAATGAATATATTATATAGAATATAAATATATTATATAGAAAAATGGCCTTAATAACAATCCTGTATGTTGAACAATAAGATTTTTTACTTATTAATGTACCTCTCTTTATTGACTTTCACTCATAAATCGATATTCGATGCGTTTCTATTTAAAAATAAAATAAAATAATTCTAAAAACCAGACTAATCGATGTAAATTAATAGCACGACGTATAAAATTGTAAAATCACTTCTCTATTTTTATTAGTCTCTCATATTATAAATAAAAACTCCGTGTTGTATTTACAAACAGTTTAATCTTTCCGTATGAGGATAACAATAAGAAATAAAATGAATCCGAATAACAATAAGAAATAAAATTAAATAAATAGGATTTGTAAATTAACTCTAAAAATAGAATTATTATTCGAAAATGTTTGTAAACGATTAGAATTTTTTAGGATTTCGAAATTTTATTGGTTTGTATACCTTTAAATCAAAATTGTTTATTAAAAATTGGATTAATAAAAAAAAACTTATAAGTACACAGAATCGATTTTCGATAGAAAAGGTGTATGAAAACGATACTTTGCTGTAAAGAAATATATGAAACAATGAAGAATTGTTCAGAAAAATTTTATAGAATGATTAAAAAAAAATGCAAAAATTAAAAAAATAACATTATTTTTTTTTAATTTTTGTGTTTTTATTTAATACTTTCATGCGGAAGCTTAAATTGAATCGCCTATACACAGACTTAAATTGTATCAAGAGATATTTTTTTATTGAATATTTGATATTACTAACCGAATGCCATCAACAGATCCATCATTCTTGCCAATTGGGTCATCCAATTCTACGCCGCACCATTCACCCTGTGCGAATTCAGTTTGACCAATGAAACGTAGAATTCCGGCTTTCGAGCCAGTTGTTGCGCTTGAACGAACAATCACACGTTCTCCGATTTTCAGATCTGAGTGCGATGTTGATGATAAACTCGTATTAGAAGTCGCTACAAAAAAAAATAATCGATAATTTTCATAACAGAGAAAAAAATGGATAAATTACTTACTTATAGAACCTGGTGATCTTTTCATTGAATTCGTAGTACTGTACGAACTACCAGTCGGTGAAGTATGTCCACCTCGCGGTGGTCTAGCTGTACTTCCAGAAACGGAATTTCTACCGATTAACGAGGGTTCAATATCCGCGTAAGCTTGTGGTAAAGGTGCACGCGTCAAACGTGTCAAACGTGAAAAAACTCCACGTCGAGGTTCGCATTGAAAGTAACGAGTTCCAGCAACGGATCCGTCATTTTTACCTGGAAAAAAGCATGGTAAATATATGCAGATTCGACAGAAATCTTTTTAAATACAGGGTAGCGCAAAAAGGACGAAGGGGTTTGAATAGTTAATATTTTTTTTTTGTTTAAATGTTTTCTTCCTCTTTTCAGAATATTATTAATAAATCTTGGGGAATTTATCATAGAAAGGTACATGACGGAACAACGTACCAAAATAATTGAATTTTATTTTAAAAATCAATGCTGAATTATTTTGTCGCAGCGAGCATACTGTCGTTACTTTAATGTTCGAACAGGACCTGAGAGTCAATAATTAATCGTTTGGTTGTACGTTTTCGTCAACAGTGTACAGTTAGTAATCGTTCAAGATCTAGAAGATTATTCTCTAACTGAGGAAAATATTCAACGTATACAGAATAGTAAAGTCATGAAACGTCAGTCAGAAGACATTCAACTAAACTTGGAATATCTTGGAGGTCACTGTAAAGGATTTTAGCCGCATTAAAAATTTTCTCTTACAAAGTGCAGCTTGTGCAAGAGTTAAAGCCAACAGATTATCAGCATCACCTTGATTCTGCAATTCGTTTTCGTCAACATGCACAAGAAAATAATGTATTTACTCACAATATGATTATGAGTGATTATGCTCATTTCTTCTTAAGTGACTTCATGAACAGACTGTGCCTTGAAAGATTTTTTTTGTGGTTTGTGGGGTACAAATGAATTTATCTGTGGAAATCAATTCAGTCACAATGATATTACTTTATTATATATATTTTTTTCTATTTAAATAAAAGAAAGTTAATTAACAGATGCCGAACCAATAATTTTTTTTATTAAAAAGTATACAATATTATTTTTTTAAATATATTTATATTTTTTTAAAAAATTATTTTTATAGCACAGAACTAAAATAATTGTGGAAGGTTACTGATATACAAGAATATGAATTTGTACAAATTACATTCACTCAAGTGTACTGTTTGGTGCGGGGTAACGTCCACGTAAGCTAAATAGTAATATTGTACGACAGTATGTCTGTTATTAACACTTTTTTTCATTTATTTAAAAATTACTGGATATTTAAATGTTGTACAGTTTTTTCTTAAATGTACAACTGAAGAAAAACATTCTATTCTCATAATTGTTACATGGAGATATCTCAATTTTTAAATAAATGAAATGTATCAATAACATAGAACCTATCTTTATTTTATAAGAGAGAGAACATTGAATAAAACAGTGAAAAATTATTCAGATTTAAGAATCTTACCTATTGGTTCATCCAATACGATTCCAGCCCATTCCCCTGGTGCGAATTGCGTGTCTCCGATGTAAGAAATCATTCCAGGTTTTGTACCCCCAACCCAGACACGCTGTCCAATAATAAAGCTGTCTGTGTCTTCTGTCAACACGATACTCGTATCTATACCCCAAAATTAAAGAATTAGAAATCTAATAATCAATATTGGTTCTAAGAAAAAAATGTATTCAAATAATATATTTATATATGTAGATATATATATATATATATATATATATATATATATATATATATATAAATATAAATGAAAAACTGTTTGATGAAAAATAGGGAAACAACCCCGAACTAAACCCACTATAAACACAGAACAATAAAACCTCGAACAAATCTATTAATACAAATTCAGTGTCTAGAATTGGAAGATAGAAAGTATTCTGATAATATTTCTTAAAATTATTTTCTTAATATTCAATTGATTACTACATTATTCAGTTGTAAAAGACAATTTAATTTACGAAAACCGATTCACAAATGAATTACTTTTTCCTCACAAACATTACTTTTTCAACCCAATTCTCAAATTTAAATTTTTTATAGGTTTTCAAATGAAAAAACCGTGATATTTCTGATTTTTGGACAACCATATTTCTTTTTAATGGAAGACAAAGTTATAAATTTAGTCTCATTAGAAAGAGATGAGTGACCTTTAAATATATCATCCAAAAGATAGCGCTCTGAGACCACAGTTTCCTTGAAAAACATCAATGGATACCTAGATCCATGCCCGACTTCAAAGGGTTAAAAATATTAATAAAATATACTTCAAGTAAAATAAAACGAATGAAAAATTATCAAATCAAAATCAATGTCCTAAAAAAATGCATGACATATTTTTAAAACACTCATTTGAAAAATGTTTGATACATATATATATATATATATATATATACATACATACATTTTTGAAGAAATACCCAGCATCAGAAGATAATTTATCTGATCCAAAAGAACGAAAATAAAGAGGTTGCACTTATATACTTTACATAAAATTTTAATAACAAATTTTTGAATAATATATGAATTCAAAAATTACTTTTTTACTTTTATCCAACCGCTTTATTAACCTGTGATAATAAACGTTCTTTTAACAAGTAAATATATATATATATACATACACTAAGTTTGTTCGAGGTTTAATTGAACCAAAACAGGCATAAGCATGATTCAAAAAAATGTCAATAACCCACAGTAAAAAAACATAAACCTTAAAAAAGTTTCGATCACACTAGGAAATAAATGATACCTTGATATAAAAAAAATGAAAAAAACGAACAATGCATATATGAATATACTTTTTACATCACAGATCATGACTGGTCAAATGAATAATTGATAACAGTAAGAATATAGTGGATTTTTTATTATAATTAAAAGTCATAAAACTGCACAAGCCAATTAATGTAAATAGTTCGATGTTTAACTATAATAAAATTGATTTATAATTACATACGAATTGATTCACCTAATAAATATCAAAAAATGAATTTTAGTAGACTCCTTTAACTAATACGATATCAATGTATATTTTTTACAAAACAAAACTGAATAGTTTTCCTTTAATAAATAAAATCTTTTTTTAGAACTTCATTGCACAAACTATTATAGAAAAAAGTTTTCAGATAAAAAATGTCAAATAAGTCATCATTGATTATTTTTAATTCTTACTTACAAGGATTTCAATGTCGATGCTATTATCAATCGAGACATTATTCTCAAAGTACAGATTTTCTGTGCCTTGAAAGGTTTCTTTTGTAGTTTGTGGGGTACAAATGAATTTATCTGTGGAAGTCAATTCAGTCACAGTGAGATTATTTCATTTTATATTTTCTCTATTTAAATAAAAGGAAGTTAATTAATAAATTCCGAATCAATAAATATTTTATTAAAAAGTATACAATATTATGTTTTTTTTAATATATTTATAATATTATTTTTTTTAAATTTATTTTTAAGCATAGAACTAAAACAATTGTGGAAGGTTACTGATATACAAGAATATTAATTTGTACAAAAGAACAGGTACCCTCAATAACATCGAACGGTTTCATGAATGTATTACAGAAAAATATCAAATATTGGTATGGTAAAATACTTAAAATGATTATCAAGTACTTCAATTATAAACTGAAACAATTAAACATTTAAATATAAAACACTCTAAATTATTAAATATATTATTATTGTTTTATTTACTGACCGTTCATTACCCATATATATTATGCATTAAATATAGATTTTATGCTTACACAAATATATATATATATATATATAATCGAAGTATAATATGAATTTTGAATAACAAATAATAGCTATGATATAATGCAAAAAAGAACACAATATGTATAACAGAAATTTAAATTATTGACTGGGAATTAAGGAAGATACAAGGCTTCAAAAGAAACTAATAACCAAGCAGAATATTTATATTTGAAAATTTACAGAAAAAAATGTATTAAATAATTTAAATTGAAAATAATGGGAAAAGTAATATAATGAAAGTTCATTATATTAAATGCTACTGACAATTAGAACAGTATTTTTGAATTGAGGTACAAAACAGCAGTTTTTAAATAATGGCATGTACTTTAACTCATTCGAGACGAAAATTTTATTATAATTGCCAAGAGAAGGAATTTTTTTTCTATTATTGTTGAAAAATAAGATAACGGGAAAATTTTAGAAGGTAATAATTGAACATTGTAAACAATTTTTGTTCAAATCTGATAATGGTACAAAGTGTGTGTCCTACAATTATGAAATGTAGATTGTAGATTGGACCATCTAGGTACACACTATTAAATTAGGGCAACACAGCTAACAGGTTAAAAAATATTTCATTTTGTGATTATTAGAATGCA
Organism: Acanthacorydalis orientalis; assembly: GCA_034766995.1. Taxonomy (NCBI): domain Eukaryota; kingdom Metazoa; phylum Arthropoda; class Insecta; order Megaloptera; family Corydalidae; genus Acanthacorydalis; species Acanthacorydalis orientalis. Next base: position 6,687,007 of record CM068314.1, read on the forward strand.
AAAAAGTTCCATCGTGTTTCAATTGATTCTACGCATAATAATCTACAATAACTTAACAATCAATCAATCTACATGATCCAAACTACACAGACATGAATATAACAATCGTACAAGATTGAATTCAAGGCTCCTGTCGTAATTTTTTTGATAAATAAAACATTAATTTAATAAATTTACTTTTTAATGTTGCTCTTCAAATCGATTTCCTAACATCTACACATAGTTAATAAATTAGAGCTCTGAACCAGACATGATCTAAAATTTCAATTCTACTTTTAATGTATTCAACTGTTGCTCATACATCACCATTTCTCAATTATGGTTTTAGTTATAGACCATAGCTAATCCTTATAATTAACGTCACATTTCTTACACAGATCATATTCAATAGACCAATCGTGAAATCATAAATAATGAACTAGCATAATGCACGATCGTAATGATAGTATGCGATATATAATACATAGTATCCAAATGTATTCTTTCAAATTCAATTCAAATAAACAGAACAATATATATATATATATATATATATATATATATATATATATATATATATATATATATATATATATATATTACATGTTCAAATTTCTTAAAATTAATCAATACAAAAATAATTCAATAGAACTGATTTGAAACAAAAAAACATTTACTAAGTAAATTCGATTTTTTTTATTTTTAATATATATATATATATATATATATATATATATATATATATATATATATTGCATGTTCAAATTTCTTAAAATTAATCAATACAAAAATAATTCAATAGAACTGATTTGAAACAAAAAAACATTTACTAAGTAAATTCGATTTTTTTTATTTTTAATATATATATATATATATATATATATATATATATATATATATATATATATATATATATACAGGTTATTCAATAAAGGCTTCCACATGAAATTATTCAAAAAAAATTGCAAAAATTAAAAAAAGTATGTTATTTTTACTAAGTATATTAGTCCAATTATATTTTGGTATTAAATTGAACTAAAGTACTAAATAAAAAAATAACATGTTTTCATTTTATTTTTTGCGAATTTTTTTTATACTTTCATGTGAAAGCCTAAATTGAATCAACCTATATATATATATATATATATATATATATATATATATATATATATATATATATATATATATATATAAATATATATATATATATATATATATATATATATAATGTATGTATGTATATAAATGGAGAATGAATATTCTGAAATGAAGCATATACGATACCTGAAGTACGTCGAAGACCAGCCTCACTAAGACGTCTAGGATGAAGCTCCCATAATGTATCCAAAGATGTATTGCTCGTAACTGTGCATGCGTGACAAGACAGCGAAACAGAACACAAGATGCAGACAAATACGTGCAGATAATGATGGACATAACACAGGCAGGTAATGATTGTGATAAGATAATGGAGAAATAAAACAAAAGTGTAAATAAATACAAATTGTAGACAATGCATGAGTTAGACAAGTTTTTCAGAACTATGCTAGTGTTAGTTTTCTTTTTTTTTAAGAATGTCTATATAAACTAAAGTGTATGGGGCTATATATATTAAGTGTTCATTCAGTTTTAATTCAAGAAAACCGTTTCAGGAAAATAGTTCATTTAATTACAGACACTTTTATTTATCTTAGTTATAAAATTTTAAATTTATTATTCTAAAGAAAAGTATGTAATTGTATTATCCTGAATATAAGATGACCTTAACTATAAGAAGAGCCTTAGTTTTTTTCCGAAGCAAGCAAGAAAATAGCATTTTTTACGATCTCTATTATAAGGCGGCACGCAGTTTTTCCCAAAGAAAACCATAAAAAACGGTGATTTACGTTTTAATGAAAAGTAATATTTACAAAAAAAATTGTACAAATATATATTTAAAACTCGATAATCTGTTGTTTAAAATACCTACAGTGGCGTGCAAACGTGAATTTTTGAAAATCCGAATATAAAGTAGAGTAAAAATAACCAAAATTTTAAAACATACAAAACAAATAATTTTTTTTTAATTTAAATCGTCTTAATACATCCGTGTAACACGCAAAATATTTTAATTTTGAGAATCATTAAAAACAGATAATACAATCATGATATTTTAAATCAAATCTGAAATAATAGATATTTACAGAAAAAAGATATGCAACGCGAATATGAAACGTTTTCGAATGGATTTAAAAAATATTAAATAAATCACAACTGTTGTATACAAAGTTTTATTCTATTTATAAACAAGAGGTTCTACGTTTAAAAAATAAAATTAGAGAGCTAAAGAAAATCGACCACGATTCAAGGTTGACAAGTTCTTCGAAATCATTGTATCGAACAAGAGACCGCATCGAATAGAACTTATTATGATGAGATTTTTTTTATTTATTTAATGATGACGTTACGTACTTTTATATCCTTGAAATCTGCATGAAACGGGACTAATTTACTCAAACAATTTCATACACAATTACATACTTTATGCTTATATGATAAAAAAATATTTATGACTTGAACAATGACAAGGGGACTACTTTTGTTATTTAACAAATTGTGTCACAAAGTTTCAATTTTTGAAAATATCAATTACATGTTTAACATTTGACTGATTTTTCAAATTTTTTTTTTTAATAAATATATTTTGAGATTGAACTTACATTGAACTGATATAAAACTGATTTTGTTTAAAACTGAAATGAACAACTTACCAAATACTTAAAATAAAAATATAAAGGAATTCATGAATTGGAATATTGAGGATTTAAGAAATAAATACATACAGAATGAACATAGATCAAATAAAAGAACATAAAACTTACTAGAAGCACTGGACGATTTACGATCACGGTGTGAAGTATTGCGACTTGGAGTCAGTATCATTAGACCTGCGTCAATATCTTCACCGTTCTCGTCACCTTCTTCTACATCTATGTGCACCCCAAAGAAAAACACACCGATTCAAAACCATAACATGCATTGAAAACATACAGATACATATAGTAAACAAAAAGAATACACACAGTGACTCAAATATTAAATGATGCACTTGTAGATTTTAATTTTTGATGATTTTGGACTGATTAAAAAAAGTACCACACAAATAACTATATTACTAGAATGTAGTTTTAGCACCGAGGCTAAATTCACTTCTCACAATCCATAAAAAATTCTGATTAAAATATTCCATAATTGATTATTGATACTTTTTGATTATTACTCATACACATTTCTACAGCGATTCCAACATCATCAATAGGCTAAGGTACAAAAATATCTCTTTTTAGATTCTCACAGGTTTATCTGCGTTTATCATTCTGAAAATGATTGAAATGTGCATAAAACGTAATTAAAAATAATCAATTATTAAACATTTTTGAACAAAGAATGTATTGCGAGAAGAGTACAAAATAATTTGTAAAAATAAGAATTTTATTCAATAATGTTATTAATTTATCTAACATTACAGTAAAGGTTTATTATATTTTTTAATTTTCATCTAAAAAAAATCACTAAGATCAATTCACTGACTGAATGAAGCAGTTTAAAAATACATTTTATTCATCTTTTTCTCTTTTTCATAATTTATGGGAACTCCATTTTGTTTCATTACTTATTTTAACCTCTTTAGCATAGATTCAACTATTGGAAACATAAACTCTCGGTTTACATTCTTTCATTCTTTTTTTAGAGATCTTTTAAGATCATTTGTTTGCTTCATTTTTTTTATTTTATGAATGTTCTATGTCATTCAGATCTGGAATGAAGTTGTAATAAAATTTCAATAAATAAAGAACCGCCATTTTTTTGACAATATATGATGAATACTTCGAATTATTGTCTTGATAAAGTTAAAACTGATTTCAATCACACTTTTTTTAAGCTATACTCTTCAAGTTTTTTTTTTCAAAATAATCAAATGCACATTTTTGTTAGACAAACATTAAATTGTCTATACCTTTTTTTAAAGTCGTACAAAACCACACAGCATATTACTTTCTTTTGTAGATCTTAGGTTTCTTTCTTGTAGCTCAGTATTTTTTTTTATTAAATCACTATCCTAATCAAAGAAACACTTTCTCTAATCAGTGAATAAAAACTGCCATCTAGAAATCTACCTTTACTTTGGTGTTCATAAAATAAATAAATGTTTGGAATAAAATTCTTAACTACACATTAATTTTACTAATTAATCTCATATATCAACAAAATTACAATGCATCATTTAAATTGTGAGTCGCATACTAAATATAGTTTGGTAATTTTATATTAGATACAAATTTTACTTATTAAAATTCTTTTCAAACATTTGAATGTCCCAAATTACTTTTTAATTATCAATACGAATGTTGCAAGACTTTTCAAATAATAAGGAAAAAATCAAATATGTGTGTTTTTGCTTGCGTAAAGAATTTAATTAAAGAAGATCATTAAAACCGGTACACTTTTATACATATAGGAAACAAACTTTGCTACATTACAAAGTAACAAAGTATTGAATTAATAAATTATTCAACATTATATAACAACAGTAATAAACAATAAAAAATTAACAGAACGAATTCTTTCAATGGAGATTACATCATTTTTTATCTAGATACTTTGTTTTTTTTTATTTTAATAGATGGTATCCGAGTAGTATGTATTTAATAATAACTGATATTAATTTATACAAATATAGTACATAAAACAATTAATTATTTTATAAATAATATAATTTATCAAATTTAAATGATTAATTAATAATAAATCATTTAACTGAATTAATTCATTTAAAAATAATGTATATAAAATAATTGTACAAAAATTAATTACAAAATACATGCAAAACGAATTAGTTTGATTAATTAAAAAGTATACATTTTTCGATAAACATGTAATTGTATAAATATACTTCAAAATATTATTTTAATAAATATAAATTAATTAAAAATACATAAAAAAAGAAATTAATTAATACTAAACGTTTAATAAATAATAAACGTAATCTTAAGTAGAATTTTCTGATATAAATGCCAATATATATATAATAATTGATTGGAAGTGAATTGAAAAAATGTATACTAACGGAACACGATACTGATAACTAAATTAAATGTTAATTTGTTATTTGTAATCAAATTTCGAATACACATATGTAGTATACATGTGCGTTTCAATCGCAATAGACATAAATTTTCATACCTGTAAGTCTTTTTCTGCTCAAATCTTCGCTGATTTTTCGTATGGTTTCGAGGTGTGTGGCTCCATCTGTCAAGTAAAAAACACACACATAGCACACAAGCAAATCAAACAGTGCAAAAAAACATGCAAGGAAATATATATATAAATCAAATATTTGTTGAGAATTTTATAAGTTTCTGATTAGTTACTTATATAATTCGGTATGAATATTATATACTTAAAATAATATATCTACCAATTATCGTCTACATAAGAATATAATTACATCAATTATCTTTCCGCTTTATACATATTTTTTTATAACAAACCTATAATTATACGTTTATTTAAAATGATAATCGATTTAAACTCTGTGTAAATGAAAAACGAAGTGTTCATAAGTTTCAAGAGGTTCTTAAGAATTCTGTTATATAAACTGGATTCTGGAACATAAACCACCTGAAGATGATGCAAACGTTGTAGATTGTAAAAACTAACAATAAGAAAGCATCTCAAAGGGCTACGAACACAGAGGTCGTTTTGTTTCTTAAGTTTTGTGTTAATATAAGTTTCGTCTCAAGATGGTCTTGAGAATTCAGTTATAAAGAACACGAACTGCTTGAAGATGGTACAAAGGTTGTAAATCGTGAAAACTAACAATAAAAAAACATCTCAAAGTGCTACGAAAACAGAAATGGTGATTTTTCTTAGGTTATATGTTAATATAAGTTTTAATACTGAATAAATCTAACTGAGAATACTGCTTTCCTTGGTCATTTAATGTCTCGTTTTTTTTAATAAAAAAAGTTCAGAATTTTAATTTTGTACAGAATTATTAAAAAAATGAAAAAATATTATCTAATAAAAAATCATTGAACTTAGCATTCCTATTCCATAACTTGTGATCGTGTTCTGAAAGCAACACGAAAGAGCAAACAACACCTTACAGTAAATTAAAAAAAAAATAATTTATATATAAACCTGAATCCGTGACCTTTTGACTACAAATCGATTCACAAGTTAATATACCGCACCTTTTATATAATATAACAATCGCTATTGATCTAAATAAATACACAAGAATCATCGTTACCATTCATAGCCAGTTCAAAGAATGACTCACGCACACACTATTTCGAATAACATATAAAACATTGCCTTTTTCTTCTCATCACATTCTTCTTGTCGAAATGCAGCCGTGATTGGACTTAAAAAATTTATATAGTGAATGCAACTCAACGATGGGAGCGTCATATGGACATTTTGTATTGTAATTTAAATAGTAAGTAGTGTAATTTTAATATATATATATATATATATATATATATATATATATATATATATATATATATATATGGCTATGTTTATGTATTAATTTTTCACAGAAAGTTATGATTTTAAAGCATTAAAATCACTTCGGTATGAAAACAATTTTCTTTCCAAAAAAATTTCAAAAACATATCATTTTGTAATATAAAACAAGTTAAATAAAAACATAATGTACTCAACCAAAGTCATATAATTGTACTAATCGATTACAGTCAAATTAAAATCAAGTATTAAATATTAAAAACAAGTTCCAAGTTTTCACGAATGAATTTTTTCTAACTCCACTAACCACAAAAATGTTTCTGATCAGAAATATTCAATAAATGATTATTTATTATTTTTGATCGTTGCTTGTATACATTTAGAAAGCAATACCATCAACATCAAAGTGCTTGAGTACAGAAATATCAGATTTATTAGATGAACAAATTAATTGTTTGCCTTTTTTATAAAAAATGAATGTTTATTGACGGGAAAATGGAATACATTTTAATCCTCAAACTATTCCCTACTATTTTGTAGAATTTTACTCCGTTTGTCGAGTAACTAACGAATCTCTTATCGAAAAAAAGATAACGGATTTGAGTCGATGAAATCGTAACGCATTTTCGAACCTGTTCCATTGTTTAACCATCTTTGTATGTTTCATAAGTCATAACACCTTCTTTTAAAGTCAAATAAATCATTTCCGCAGCTTCAGCAGCATTTTTTTTCTACTGAAATGTGAATAGTATGCAATGCTTAATATACTGCTTTTCGGACGCCATTATGTTCACTACTGTTTTGTGAAGTTATGCCAACTGCCTGACCAAGATGTACTGTATTTTTAAATGTTAAGTTTGGCACTTTAAAATCTAAAACGTCAAGAAAATATTTTCATTTAAAACTGAGTTATGGCTGATTCAATTTAAAGACAGGATTAATTTTTTACACCTACTATTTATGATTACTTATTTATGAAAGAGAACTTAATCACAATACCACAACTGTATTGTATTTTAATATTTACTTATTATAAAAAATCCTTCATCTTTTATAAATATAAATCATATTTTTTAAACCAAAAAATGATACTTGAAAATAATATTTTTTTTTAATTATCAAGTTTTAACCAAATTTATATACATAATACAGTCGAACTCTGTTACAGCGGATAATGATATAACTGGCAAAAAGTATGTACAGATTTTAATTTACACTATCTCGTATCCTGGAACTTGGTGGCCTTAACGCAATGGAAAAAACCGCACACACATACATAATAAAAGAAGCATATACTCTATATACATTAAATATAAAATATATTTTCAATAAATCATTCTTTTAAGCATCAAACTAGTTTTATCGGTTATAATAAGGAATGGTTTATATTTCAAAAAAGATCAATATTCAAGTTTTGTCTGGTTTTATATCTGTAATTTCGTTGATATCTTATCCTAATGGTCTTCGGCCTGGTAAATTATTCAAGTCTCGCTAGTTTCATCTCTTGAACCCTTTTCAAAAAACTTGCACATAAATAACCTGCCTTACAAAGGCTTAAGAACAGAAACTAGTTTTTGGTAGATGTAGACTCGAATGATTCATCAGAACTAATACATCTAGAACAATAGAGTTGTTTAGTTAATCATCATAATACTAATTAAGATAAATTATATCTGATGGCAAGGAAAGTTAAATTTATTTTTCAACAAATTCATCCTTTTAGTATTTTATTCAAGCTAATATAAAAAAAAGCTATGTTATAAGTAAAAAAGTAAAATCTAGAGTGTCAGACTGCAACTGATTTCAAACAATAATTATATATTTACTTAAAATAAATCAAATTTGATTTTGGAGTTTTCTCTCAATAGCTTTCACTTCTAAGGAGATGGTTCTATACTTGGGCACTGTGATGCTGCTGATATAATTGTAATAGAAATGCGAATAAGCAACAATAAACATGGTAAATAATCAATTGTTCAACTTTTATAATTAGAAAAAGTTTTGTCGTTTGTAGCATGAGTGAAAAATTCATTTATGAAAGCTATCACCTTTCACAAATTCCTTTATTGAAGAGTAAAAAACTGAATGTAAAATTCTGAAATGTATTCCAATTTTTCACACATTTACTTTAAAACAGAATATTTACCAAGTATACATAGAGATAAAATACAATAATAAAATTAAGATACGTGAAACAAACACACGTTTTTTTCAAAATAATGTACTTAACCTCAATATATGTGGAATTTAAACATTATTATGAAATATAAACACGGACAACAAAACATTTTATAACCGTACATAATTAAAAATCATGTATATTTTAGTAACACGAACTGTAATAAAAATATATAACTGAAAAATATAATTTCCAGCCTTAAAAAAATCCGACAGAAATTCTTTTAAGCGTGTCTTTTACATTGAACGCTGATAAAAATATCAAAGAATGAAAATAATGAAATTACTTTTAATTATTTGACGAACAATAGCTTAGAAAATTTTACAATAACCGTTTAACTTTTATGATCAGAAAAGGTCGGGAATTTTAATTGGCCTGTGAAAAAATTGTACACGAAAATTATGTTTCTCTAAATATCAAACTGAAATTTTTAGTATTACACAGTTGTTTAATTTCATTGTGAAAAAAAATTTAATATACACAAACATACATAATATATATATATATATATATATATATATATATATATATATATATATATATATATAATATGTGTGTGTGTGTGTGCGTGCGTACATAGGCAGAATATATTTTGTGAAACCATGTACAAGTTTTATTGTTTTGCAGAACTGAAAGTGAATCTGAAATAAAAGTACAAATAGCATACTTTCTCACATATATAACATTGGCATTTGAATAGTTGCAAACAATAAATTCAGTGTCCTGTTTTCTTAAAATATACATTCACTGTTGGAATGCAAAGCTAAACGATTATTTTTTTTATTATATATATATATATATATATATATATATATATATATATTAGAATTAGCTTTAGATTTGATTCCACATCCACCCTATTCTCCGGACTTGGCCCAGTGCAACTTCTTCCTCTCCCCAAACTTGAAAATTTAGCTTGATGGAATGAAATTCTCGTCGAATGAAGATGTCATCACCGCTGTCAATGCATATTTTGCAGACACGCTGAACCGAATATATAACCCTCCATAGAGAGTATGTTGAGAAATAAAATCGATTTTTTCCAAAAAAAAATGGCATTTAATTTGTTTTTTACCATACTTATCAAATGACCCACGTACTACTACTACAGAGATGGAGCAGTATTTATCTGGGAATAGAATGTGTACCTGTTTTAAATAATATATATTTAAAAAAAGTTTTCAGTCAAAGCACATTATAAATAATTAATCAAAAAATATCAGATCGAAAACTATTAGACTGTAAACAGAAATGTTTACAAACCAAGGCTAAATCTAAAAGAATGAAACCTGTCTGCTTTTTAAAAAAATAATGGATATTGAAAGTGTAAAAATATGTATTAAAAAGCTTTAAAGGAAGTGAAATGAACTAATGATTTAAATAAATAATCAATTAAATCGACACGTGAACAAAACTTTTACTTTGACTCTCAAGATCATTCATAAAGGATTGAAATTTTCTATTATAAAAAACTACAAGAAGAAAAAACAACCAATTACTATCGTTATCGTGTCGTTTGTATCTAATTACTAACTGAGAACTTAAACGTGTATATGAAATAATTAAGACTGAATTAATTATCATTTTTTATGAAAAGTGACCGTTACAATGGAATAAATTAATGAAGTTGCAGCGCAATCTGATATTTAGAAATACCCTTCACTCATATAAAATCTAAATAGGAAACGAGAATTAAGATAACAACACTGCCTTAAAAATATGTTAAATATTGATTACATTGTTAATATTGTAAATAAATTTTTAGTTTTTATTACAGGCGTAATGGAGGGACTTAAATAATTCACTAATTTGTGTCAGATGTAACAGTTCCGACAAAAAATATTGAATGGCTTAAACATAAACATCACAAGATGATAAAAAAATACAGAAAAAAATGTGTAAAACATGTAATATTTCCTAATAAGATTATTGTCGGATAACCTTTCGTGTGTGATATATCCTACAAGAAAGTATTCAGGGTGTGGGCGTACGTTATAATTAAAAATACTACTATCGAAAAAAATATGATAGAAGTGGGGAGTGTCAAGGCTGTAATAACCTTCAATATTTATATGCACCTTTCAGCGTGTCGTGTAGGTGGTTATAATAACAGAAACGGATTTATTTTGATGTAACAAATATGATGAAATACAGACGGTTTTGATTTGATCCGATTGTAGATCTCTATCGATTACAACACGCTCTGACAGTTCATAGATCATCAAAGAAATCAGAACATGTGCAAGCGATTCGTTTCCGTTTTTGTAATTCAAAGATTTGTTCCTAAGTAGTATTTACTACGTTGTACTTATAGAATTGTTACATCTTATATTTATACAGATTAGAGACGAAAACAGAAATAGTTAAGACTCTTGTAATCCTCTTAAGTCTTACTTTTATAAAACAACATCTTATTTATCTCGACATATCTTTACATAAACGAATTTCATATAAACGAGATAACGAAACAATAAAAAGTATGTACAAAAAAAAATGAATAATATGGTTTGCTTACTATTGAATAAGTAAGTTCGTAATGAATAAATATGCATTTAAATAAATTTTAATATATAGTATAACCTTGATACTTCCAATAGTCGATAATTGCAACGTTTAATTTTTTTACAGTAAAAACTGAATCAAATTATAAACTCTATAATTACAATTGTCTCAATTTTAGTTTCGATATTCGAGACAACATACAATTATTGTTACTGAAGTAGATTATATGAAAGATAATCATTCAGTAAATGAAAAATAGTATAATTAAATGATATCATAGTCAAACTGATCTACTACTGGATAAAAACATCTTTCAAATATTTCCAAAGTAAAAATCTGATGCTCCTGTATATTTCCTGAAATTCTCATAAAATTAAAAAGAGATATCAGGTGCAAAAATTCATTTTATTCCTTCAAATTGAATTAATCATAACTCTATTTAAAATTAAAATATTTTCTCCTCATTTTAGGATTTTGAAGTGTCAAACCTGACATTTAAAAATACTATATATCTTAGTCAAGAAGTTGACATAAACTGACAAAACAGTAGTTCTGCGAGTTAAATATTATTTCAATAACAGTTTTTCATAGATTTTTTCAAAATAATTTTTCAATATTCTTCCTATCTGCAGTTTTGTAGAAAAAATTAAAATGTAAACAGAATAATAAAATTTGTAGCACTATTATTAAATTCAGTTTTACAAATTACTAGTCAAAAAGAGTTTTTTGTGGTTTGTGCGATGAGTGAAAAACTCATCTGTGAAAGACAAGAAGATGAAAATATTTTTAATTATTTCATTGATTATAATCGTTTTTCAATATTTTTTTTAAAAAAAATATACTTTATTTAAGTTAATGAAAGAGTATCTGGATAGACTGAATTATTTTATTTTATATATAATTCATTTTGTATAAAAACTATTAATTGGAATGTAAATATTAAATTCAACATTTTATTTTCAGATATAAATTTTTTTCTCTTCTCAAGCCACAACTTTTTTGTGGATAAAAAAATTCAGTAAGTCATTACTGATTATTGCTTATGCGAATTTCGATCTCGATGCGATATAGAGCGCTTAGGTACAGAGAAATTTAATCTCAAAGCAGATTTTTGAGATGAAAAAATAGTTGATTTGTGGAAATGTATTTAGCTTGAGACGGAACTGTATTCCGACATTTTATATTAATCAATGAAATAAATACACATCATTAACTTATACTTATTGTTTGTATAAAACATAATTACCTCAGTGAACATAAAAAAATAAATTCGTGACGTTCAACTTCGCCTAAAATAAATCATATCCGTTTTAAAGAAAACAAACCTAGTAATATATTCGTAAATAATTACTCAACCATCTAATTTAATTACAATAAATATTTAATTTGAAATGACTACATAATAATTGTGAATTTATTTCTGTACCAACATACTATTAAGTACGTTTTATTTTCTTACGTTTAGTGCTGTCAACCAATGTCATACAAGGACATTTCTGTCGTTCATAGTTTATCTTCAAACGATTCGTACGAATGGCAAAGTACAAAGTCGTGTATTTTAAAAAGGTAGGGTTGTATAAGACTGACATCATTTTTCCATTTAATGTCTAGACACGTTTACCTATTAATTACGACAATGTTACTAGTGCAACCAGTATGTCTATAAAATATTAGTTGAGACGAGTTTTAAAAAGTGAATTTTCGATGAATAAGATATGTTTTACATAAAGATTACCTAGTATGGAAAAGACAGAAAAAACATTTGCAAATATAAATTTAAAAGTCTTTGATAATGAAATTGTACTTTTTACAAATTATTTTTTCATTTATCTCACAAACCACTGTTTTCTCTGATCAAAAATGTCCAATAATTGATTACTGATTGTTACTTAAGCACATTTCGGCGATGCTATTATCCTTAAAGTGTTACGATACAGAAAAATTTCTTCTGGAATATTTTTTATATTTTAGCACTTTAAGGATGATACCATCAACATCAAAATGCGCTTAAGTAACAATCAAATATGATCAATATTTAATTATTGACCATTTTTGATCAGAAAAAATATGGTTTATGGGGTGAGTAGAGAATTAATTTGTGAATAGGATTTTTTTGTCAGAGGTATTCAAATTTATATTTGTAGATGTTATTTTTATGTTTTTATTAAAAAATAATATTTATGTAAAACACACTATTTATAAGAAACTCACTTTTGGAAACTCATCTCATAGTTTAAGTAACGAATAAAAATAATCAATAATAAATTATTGACCATTTTTAATTAGAAAAAATGTGGTTTATAAGGTGAGTACAGAATTAATTTGTGAACGATAGGATTTTTTTATCAGAAGTTTTCAAATTTATATATTTGTAAATATTATTTTGTTTTCTTTAAAAAATAATATTTATGTAAAACATGTCTTATTTATAGGTGATTCAACTTGGGCTTCCACATGAAAGTATTTAAAAAAACGCATTTTTTTAAAAAAAAAACATGTAATAGCCTATTTAGTATTTTAGTTCGATTATATTTTAATATTGAATTAAAGTACTAAATAAAAAATATCATTACTTTTCTTAACCCCTGCACTCCCTTTTAATACTTTCATGTGGAAGTCTAAATTGAATCATCCCCTATATAAGAAACACATTTTTCAAAAATCAACTAATATTTTAAGTAACGATTAAAAATAATGAATAATTTATTGTTTGACATTTTTGATCAGATGAAAATGTGGCTTATGGGGGCTGAAAAGTAAGTTCTCAAAGTGCATTTATCTGAAAGCTAAAAACTTGAAGATGAAAAATTCTAATTATAAAAATTAAAATGTTTACTAAAAAACAGTCTTTGTAATAAACATATAAACATCCTTTATAATTTTAATAATATTAATTTATTACAAATATTTTATATAGGATAATTTATATTTACATACTTTCTAATCAAAGAATAATTAAATTATATCTGATGAACATTTAATAAGAATGTCAAACATTTACATTTATAATTACTATAATTTAAATAAACTGCCTCTCTAAACAAAAGTAAATAAGTTGCACCCACAACAACAAAAGCAGTCAATTAATACATTTTCGAGAGGAAACATTCACGTGCAAATGTCAAAAAATCGATTCGCATCGCACGGAACAAAAAAGTAGTCGAACGTTTTTTTTCCAATCGAACCAAAACAAAATTGTAATTTTCGTGTAGGCACGCACGCACTTGAAAACCGCCTCTTTCGCCAAAACGCGAAAAAGTTTTAAACACCGTAGTATATAATAATAATCTCCACTGTCCTGTTTACATCAAGACTCAAATATAGACATCTGGATGGAACAAAAATCACGACAAGACAACCACACAGATTTTCTTTGCACGCCTCCTACACAAAATCGACAATGCTGTCGACAAAATGTTATGCAATATTTACATGTAATGAATCCTTTTTAATTAGAGGATAAATAATTATTTAAATAGTCGAGTGTCCAATGTAGAAAGAATATAAATTGAAATAAAAAAAAAACAACGTGGGTGTACAATTATTAATATTAATACACGTTCATGGATGATTCATTGTACTCTGAATAAAAACATTGTTTACCTATTTAACGACTGCGTCATTTAAAATCACTTCAGGTATAAAATTTCACCGAAACGAAACACCGTACATACAAATATTATGGAAAATTTCAGCTATTTGGAAATAAACAAATAAATTTTATGTCATGATTTTTTAAGATTACAAGCAAATAAAAAAAACACTTAAATGCATTTAAAAATGAAATCAAAAGATAATATATTGGAGGTACGGGCCATGAAAAGATATTCTGTAGGAGAGATAGTTGAAGTGATATGGGAATCATGCATGTAGATCAAATGAAGAAAGTAAAGTGGGTAAATGTTAAGAAGCAAGGCCCTAAAGAAGAAGAGGAAGAGGGATACTAAGAACTATGTACGAGAAATACATAGAGTAGCTCAGATGAATTTAGCTGCAATTCCATACTTGTACTGAATTTATTTTCATTAACTGTAATTTTATGAAAATATGAATAATTAAAATATATAAAAAGTGAAAATAAAAAGTAAAGTTAAAAAAAATTGATACAAGATACAAAATAAACATCGTTTTTTTTAACTTCGAACATCGTACGCAAATTTATCCACTTGACAGAGAAGAGTACAGAAAAGATCAATAAAGTATACTTGAACCATCTGTATACTTCGATGAGATCACAATCATTAAGTGTCACTATCTATTTTTGAGAAAAAAAAGGACTTGTTCAAAAATGTTTGATTCGGCAAGAAAATCTAAACTGAATACATTTTATAAAAAGTGTATACTTGTACAAGTTTTGTTAAATTTATTTCGAATATCAGATACGGAAACTATAACTTAATTTCATGCATAAAAAAGCATGGTTCGAATATTACATAAAAGTTCTTATATTATAGAGCACTATAAACGTAAAACAAATATTATACATATGTCATAACACGAATAATTTATATGTTTATTTAATAAAATAGATAAGTAGTTATTAAAATCATATTTATGTGTTAAATATCGGTATGCGCCCAAGCTGACTTTCAAGGTTAATTAGTATCTTCATTAATATGTTATATTAAAAAAGTATTTTTTTAATATATAAAGGTCAAGGATTTAATACTAATCGCATATACACGCTTAGATTGCTACGTACTTATAGTAAATTATATATAGGTGATTCAATTTAGGCTTCTGCGTGAAAGTATCAAAAAAAAAACGCAAAAATTAAAAAATAACATGATTTTTTTTCATTTTGAGTTTTTTTTAATACTTTAATTTTCTCAAATTATCTTTCATTTTTTAATACTTTCATTTATACATTTTGTCATTTCATCATGAATCAACAGATGCAATAAAAAAGAACCTATATATATTAGACATATCTTTACTAAAAAGATCAAAACACATTAATAGAACTATTGTCAATAATCATAAAAATGTCCGTATGTACAATGATAACTCTTGATAAAACTGCATTTTTTTGCCTACAAATATACACAAGATACAACTGTTTACCTGCTTATGTACAAAAGAAATTACTTTTTGTATGAAACGCCGAATAACAACATATAATTTGATTCTTTAGTTAGCATATTTTTATACATGTATACAGATATACATATATATATATATATATATATATATATATATATATATATATACATACATACACGTAATATATATATACACGTATATATATACATACACGTAATACATAAATGTATAAAAATAACTCTTTGCTGGAATCTTATTAGCAAACTAGCATAAACAAGGTCAAGGATTTAATTAAATAAACAAATATGTAAAACCCACAAACATTTTATGAAATTACTTCAAAAGTTAACAAGTGAATATGAATTCATGTACATACATGTGTATGTATATATATGTATATATATATATATATATATATATATATATATATACGTACAATATATATATGAGGCCCATATATATTTTTAAAAACTATTCTTTTATTTAAAATCAAAACTGTATTTTGTTTAAACAAGCTTTTTTAAAATATTAAGTATTAATAGTAATATCATATCTTCGGATGCTCTTTTTAAGTTAAATTCTATTTTCTTAACAATTAGATTCTCACCAAAATTACATTTTTTTCTATAAGAGATGCCACATTTTTTTCTATAAGAGATTCATCAGTGACTCAACGGATGGGGAACAACATTATACAAAACAATCGGGGACATTTTGAAGATTGAAATGAATTCCATTTCATCAACATTCGTTTTCTATAAAAAAGATGCTGAATTTATTGGTATACCTAATATATCGAACAAGAGTCATAAGTGAAAATATAAAGTAAAAATGTTTCGAGATCAAAAAAAGAACTCTGTAACTAAATTTAAATAGGATTAAATTTATCTTTCATTCATCGATTATAAGAAATTAATATGATGTAATTGTATAACGACGTGTATTGAACACAAATGAATCATACATATGAAATATATAATTAATTAATATTTTGTGAATGCACGCCGGTAAACAAGGTAAAAATATTTTCAATACAGATAATATTGTTACAATGTAGGTGTAACCTGTCACCATGTGACGTAACCAGGTTACATGCGACAAAAATCGGAATCGAGTTCTGGTGAGAGGCGGTCAGTAGTACAATTTACCTTCAAAAATCGCATGCATCACAACAACGACATCAAGGATCCTATTCAAAACAGAATATTATTCAGTCTCAACCGTGACGTAAGATTAGATTTATTATTATTCTTGGATTAATCGTTATGTGTACAGATAGACGTATATTATGTTGTTTCACCTCTATGTTTAACCTTTTCATAGGACATTGTAAAGATAATTCGATGCAAACAAACGTATGAATGTTTTTAATATAACATATTATAATACACACCATGTTTTTTTTAGCACTGATTGTATAGTAACATCACGGATCTTATTTGGTAAGTTTCAAATGTCACTTAATAAAAAATAAAGATCACACTTCATAAATAAATTCAAAAGGAAGCATAAATTGAAAAACTTTTTAAAGTGAGTTATTTAGTGAGATTTTCAATTTTTTTTTAAAAAAAAGAAAAACATTTTAATGATCTAAATCAGTGGTCTTCAAATTTTGTTGACTCATGCAACCATTAAGATTATAATTTTTTTTGCGGAACCCTTACCATTTCAGACCAAAATTTATTTTTTACATCTAATTGAACGGGATCGTAATGTATACTCATAAATACAGTTTCATTTCATAATAATAGGTATTTATAGAAATAAAAGACTGGGCCACAAAGCAAATGCCTCCCCGCCAATTTTATCCAAGTGAAATAATAGAAATCCGTGAGTGTTGGTAATTTTGAGAACATTTCAACAGAAAGAATTTTGATGATCACTAAAAAATTTAGAAAAAATACCAATCTACGGAAACATCTATGATCAGTAGTCTTAATTCAAGATTATGAACTTCTGTTACATAAATTTCAAAAACAAAATTTTTTGATTTAATTTTTCATTTCACATTTGAGCTACCTGTACATCGAAATTATGATTAAAAGTAAAATTTCCTGGTTTTCAAAATATGCCGTCCTTTGCAGTGGCCTATGTTGCCCCTGACTAAATCCTACGTTGCTGCCAGGACAGCCCATAAAAGGCAAACTTTGGAAAAAATTGCAAACATTTTGTAAATCAAGAAATTAAAAAGTTCACAATTCTCAATTAATTCTAAGCTCCATTTGATCTTAAAATCCTAAACATTTATTTGCCAACATTTCAAATGAATTTAATTACAATACGAACAACTATTATTATAAAAAAATCCCTTTTCTTAAAAAATATATTAAATAAAATAGAGAATATGAACAACAAGAAAACTGAAACACGTTTGTAAAAAAATAATTCTTTGTTTATTAAATGATATTTAGTAAAAAATAATTTTTCACGTGGATAACTATATATAGAGACTGTTAAAAAAGATTTAATCGATACAGCATCATTTTAAAACAAAAATGTTGTCCAGACTAATTTAAATTTTTAATCCGTTGAAAAAAAGTTCCATTGACATCATAATAATCACTAAATCCTCGCAGCGATATCTTTTTGAATTAAATTAAACGTTCAGTTACCCACAACCCACCAAAATCACAACGAAAATTAAACAAAACTACTTTAAATTAAATAATATGAGACATGTAGGCGCATACATCAATAGTATGATTTAAATTATAGCAAAGTTTATACTGTGGCACGACGAATTGAAAATTACACGGAGTTTTTTTATTCAACGATTATTCCTCTGGTCCAGTAATTTTTTTGTAATAAATAATACAGTGAAATTACTGAATCATGATTTCATTCATAATTCGATAGAAATTTTTACTTGTTATTCTCTCACGATTATCAACAACAATAACAATTCATATAAATTTTTTTCGTTCGACTGACTGCGTTTGAAAGTAGTATTATTTTCATTAAGTAGGTCGTAATTATTTATTATTATTTATTGACACTGAACTATAAATAAACCTACGTTTAATAAATATATTAATTAAATGATTAAATGTTAAAATAAATTATTCAAGATAATAACCACAATTAAATAATTAAATTTTCAATGCTTATAATTCAATCTAGAAACAAAAAAATCTTACATACTAAAATTTAAACAAGTTTAATATTGCATTGTTTGAAACGAAAAAAAAACATACTTCGACATAAATAAAACTTCATTAATTTCCGCTTACAGTTGATCCATATCAGAGTTTAAAAATATCTTCAGAACAATGCAGCAAGTGTGCGGTAATTGTAAATTAAGTATAATTATACCGAAACGGGAATGAAATCGAGGAAACGGCACATTGTCCAGTACAGAAAGACGAAATTCTCGACATACCGTAGCGAATTTTTCGAAAAATTCTTACAACTCTCCTACGTCGTCTTCCATATATGGGTCTTAGCGTTTTTACGGAGGCGTGTTATTAAAAACCTACATCGTTTTGTGGTCATTCTCAATGACCCACATATTACGCACATAGTCTACAAATCATGAAATTTTTCCTGAACAATTAATGATTGTTTTGTTAAGAATCGTATGAGTTACTATAATTGTATGAGTAATGGAAATATTCAATGTTTTCTTCATAAATATTAATAATATGATTAGGATGAATTGATAAAATATTTTTTTTTATAAATGAATTGATAATATTCGTTTTTATGTGAAATTTATAATGACAAACATAAAATGAGTTTTCCAAATGTATATTGAAATTAAAATCGCTGAAAAATTCTAATTTATATAAGGAAAAGACAAATAATCATTAAAAAAATGCCTATTTTTATATAGAATGAATGTTTACGGAACATTTCAATCCTCAAAATATCCATATATAAAATATTCAGTAAATAATAAGTATTTTTTAAATTAACTTTTCAAACTTTCACGAACCATACATTTTTTTCTGATCAAAAATGTTCAATGATTGATTTTTAATCCTTTTTGATTATTGTTTATCTACATTTTGATGATAATATCATCTTCAAAGCATTATGGTATAAAAAAATCATTTTTTTTATTTTTTCGTATTTTAGTTTTCTGAAAATGAATAACAATTAATCAATGAACATTTTTGACAAAAAAATGTGGGTTTTTGTGGTGTGAAAAATTCATTGTGGAAATAAATTTGTTAACAGTGGCAAAAACTGTTATTGTGGCAATTACTTATTTTAATACGCTGGATATTTTAATAAAATATTTTTCTGACATATTAGGTGATTCAATTAATACCTTGTATGCCACAAACGTACGAGGTCAATGTATAAAAAATAATAAATTAAGAAAAAAATCCTATTTTTTAAGTCTACAATCAAGAACAGTCTTCACATCATTTTTTATTTAGTAAATTTTTCATGACTGGACTGAATCTAAGAATTTTTAATATTGGATTACTAATTTTTTAAAGTAATGTCCTTTCACTGATTACAATTGTTCAAGATATGTTTTTAATTTTTATCCATTTACTGAAAAAGATCTAATTAATTAATTTACTAACGGTATGAACTCTGCAAAAATGTACGATTTAGATCATTAATTTCTACTGTGCTTACTTTCAGAATTGATTGAACGATTATATTTCAATACTTCGACTTGAATTTCGTATTTGGACATAAAAAGTGCATTAAACTTACATCAGACCAATGATATGATGCTACAGGTGTGTAAAAAAATGTAAACCTTAAAAAAGCCACATCAATCCATAAAAAAGTGGACCATTTCGTTCATGATAAGAACAATGTAACAATAGACCAATGCACACAGAAGATGTAGAAAATAAATCCTCCATTTTTATTCTACTAATTATGTTATGCAAGTATCAAACTTTAAATATTATTTTATTTACTGTAACAAATACGATAACATTGTTGTCTAAATCCGTAACAAATTCTGATTATAATATTAAATTATTACTCCATTAAAATTAAGTAGCATACGCAAACTTCTACGTAAGCTTTAAATACCAACTCCATTATTTCATGTGTTTACCTCTTCACATGCTTATATATGTCTATATATATGAAAATGTATCTAACAGATTATAATACTCATTGAATTATTTGCATAAAATCTATAATCAGATTCACACCTTGCATCATTTACAATTTATTTCTGATAATAAATATTTATGTAAAACAATACGCATATCTTTTTATATATTAACAGTACATAAATCAATAATAAATTATTAAAAAAAATGTATTATAATTATTGATCGGTTTCCTGCGACATACAGATCATTGTAGATGAGTCAATACAATAGCACCTGTATTAAATAGCCTTAAACGTACACTTGACATATGGATTGTTAAGCAGATATCCCATTACATCCTACATGTTCAAGAGGTTCCATAAAAGTATACACGAACTGGACATGTTTTCAATACATTGTTTATAAATAACTTGAACGGTTTTTTTCTGTCAACTTAACCAAT
This sequence comes from Acanthacorydalis orientalis, assembly GCA_034766995.1. NCBI lineage: Eukaryota > Metazoa > Arthropoda > Insecta > Megaloptera > Corydalidae > Acanthacorydalis > Acanthacorydalis orientalis. The sequence goes on from CM068314.1 coordinate 6,708,698, forward strand.
CAGTAGATAAGAATCGTTTGCTGTAACTAAGTGCAACATTTTATAAAAATGGGTATCAGAATATAAATGTCTATAAATAGATAGCAATGTTCGATAGAAGATATTTATTTAAATGGAAAATAATTTTAAAGCTATCCAAACATTTCTGAATCAGCGTTCTGTGAATAACAGAATTACCTTTGAAATTCGCATAATCATAAAAATAATCAATAAATTAATTATTGAAATTTTTGGTCAGAAAAAAATGTTATTTGTGGGATAAATGAAGATTTTATTCATGAAAGATAGGATTTTATTTCAGAAACTTATGAATTTACATTTACAGATACATTATTACAGCAAAAATATAATGCAACATTTTTATTCAACAGGAAAGTAGCATTTTTTTACAACTGAAAATCTTAAAAGATTAGGAAAGATTCAACAAGATATTAAGTAAATTCAACAACACTGCCACGGAATGCACAACAATGAACAACATATGCCATGCCGATTCATAGGAAACAAGTCTATTCTTTTAAGCTGCAACAATACACTCACGCAAGAATGTACTTAGGAGTTCTTTGAATTATCGCGTTTATAGGTTTTCCGTATGTCTATCTTCCATAATTCTGAGAAAAGGATTATGTTTTTTTTTAATTTGGATAACCCGGAAATCCGGATTAAAGGGATCTGAATAAACGGGATTCCACTGTGTATATATACATATATATACATAAGTATGAGTGTGTGTGTGGAAAAATGAACATAACGTTTAAACATATATTAATTAAACGAATAAATGTAAATATTTCCCTGACCTTAACAATATTTTATATTTTAGTAAATAATCTCTCTCTCTCTCTCTATATATATATATATATATATACACTTTAATTAATTATTAACAATGCAAATTTGTGAAATATCAAACAATGTTTCATTACAAATTCCGCCAACGAACCACGTGGCGATGCTCTGACAAGATAAATTTTATATCAGTCGAATGCTATAACTCAATCTGCATAATAAATGATTTTCATTTAAAAACAATACTCGACATTTACATAGAGTTATTTAAATTGCAATTGAAACTAGGAGTCTGAAACACGCATTTGTGCGACGCGCCTTGGTTACGAATATCGTTTCCCATGCGTAACTGATCGAATTAAATATTTTAAAAATTTAACTAATGTTCTGCTGGAATGTACTTAGAATATTTAATCAATATTCTCGATGTAAAATGCATGTTTTCTGAGCAAACTGAGTACGGTCTGTCTTGAAGAAAACAGATTAATTTGTTCGTCGTTTTTAAAATTAAAAAATATTTAGTTATTAAATAAATAGTTTGTCCTGTTATTTTTTGTTAAATGTTTAAAAGTACTGAACAATTACAATTGTAATTTCAAATTTACTTTCACAAATGAAGTTTTTACTTCTTCATAAAACACAGAAAAATTTTTTTGAGAAGAAATATCCAATAATTGATGATTGATAATTTTTAATTTTTGTCTAAGCAGATTTCGACAGATATCCTATCATTTTTACAGCGTACGGGACAAATATCCATTAGATTTCTCTGAACCTAAACAAGGAGGGCATCTCCATCGAAATAATACACGTCAAGTAGAAACAAATCTATTTCTTCACTTTTTTATACTTTCATTTAAGATAACAGCATTATTAGCGAAAAACGCGTAATCAAAACTCAAAAATTACCATTGAACGTTTTAGATTAATTTTTTTTTGAACGCTGAGGTGTAAAAAAAATCAAAAAAGATTTTAAAAAAATGTAGTTTGTAGAATGGACGAAAAACATACAAAAAATAATAAAATAGTAGAAAAGGATCGAAAAAGCATTCGACTTCAACAACTCAAAGACATCATCTTTTTTTGACAAGAGGTACGTCAGTTCTCGACAAATAGAGCAATTATACAAAATAATGGAGTACATTTTGAGGATTGAAATGAAATCCATTTTTCTGTAAACATTCATTTTCTATGAAAAAAAACGAATTAATTTGTCTACCTAATATTATCATAGACTTAAATTGATATTTACAGAAATTATTTCTGTCTTTTTCCAGAAGAAAAAGGAATGTTTGTGTACAACATGTCTTATTTCAGAAAAGTATAATTTTTTAAAATTCAACTTGACTAAGAATTCAACTTGATTAGAAAAAGTCATTTATGAAAAGTAATCAGTACTGTTTATATTACAATTGGCGGTGTAGATTGAACTACAATTTAAAATATAGAAGAATTTATCAAAAAATTTTAATATCTGAAATGAAAAAAAGTTAATAACTAAAATGACAAATTAGTTTTAGAAAATCTATAAGAATACTACAATACATCGAATAAATTTGAGTTTTAAAAATACAAAAATCCCATTTTTGTATATAATACTAAAAATTAGTCTACAAAAATTTAAAATACTTTTTAAACAATTTCATAATATTGATAACAGAATTTACAAATCAGGAATTGTTAATTGAAATTTACTTATATTTTTAATTGAGAAAGTACTTAGTTTTACATTTTAAAGATGTAAATATCATTAATACTTTCTAAAATCATTTAAGTGAAAATATTTCTGAATACCCGGTACTAATTTTATAGTCCAAAACCACAGATTTTTAAACAAATTGTGATGCTGTTCTGATTCATGGCATTAAATTAAAAACAGTGTGTTCTTTTAATTAAAAACAAATACCAAAGCGTGTACCACTTAAAAAAATCAAAATCTAATTTAATACAATTTCACACAGTCATTCGATGCGTACATCAGAGCGAAAAAGGATTATATTCGATTCATTTTTATTAATATTCCGTGCCGAGTTCTGATTTGTTAATTGTAATTTTTAATGGAATGAAAGTAACAAACAGAACACGGTTTTCCGACTCGCGAGGATTTAATTACAGCCTATTAAAACATTTTCTTAAATTAAACAGATCATTAATACGAACAATATCGAATCAACGACTGGCTATTGTGCCATTAAATTCGAGACGTTCCTATTTCAATTACTTATGAACGTGTCAAACATGTGAGGAGTTAATATTTCATGGCTGCTTTAAAAAAACCACATACGTGCAAATATATGAAAAAATACATCAAGTTTAAAGTATTTTGACGTCATGTTTCATATAGTTTCGTCACGTTTTGGCTGAATTGCATTTATGAAGTAAAATGTGTTGATGTATATTGCAGATAAATATTTTATTAGAGATTCTGGTTTGAATATCTTATATTTTGTATCTACTTCTCCGTTTTTACTTGCAAATGAAATTTAAACTACACAGATTTTTTTATGAAGTAATATTTATGTAAATATTCCTTATATGTTCATATTCTACATATATATATATATATATATATATTAAAAAATAAAATATGTATTTTTATACTTTATAATAGAAATATTTAAGTATTATTACAACTGTTTAACAATTAAGGGACGTGCATTATCTATGATTATTAGGTGTAAAAATTAAAAAAAATTGTAAATATTTTTTTCCTTCTGCCAGTACCAATAAATAATGTGTAACGCATAATTTGTTTTATTTTTTATAATACGCCCCTTAAAAATTTTTCTAAATACATTAATGTTCACCTCGGCTGGAGGTATGTAACCCTTTAAACGGGTTTTTACTACCGAAAAACATTCACTTATTTAATACAAGAATAAATCCAAATTCGTGATCCACTGGTTAACGACCCAATGTACGACACACTTAACTACATTCATTTCAAATTCAATATAAATTATTGATTGTCTACATATTTTATAAAAATGAAATATTTAACGGGAAAGTATGTTTAACGAAAGGGGGGCGACGCTTCGAACAGGTTCAATGAATTGGGAATACGGAGACAAAAACAAGATAAAAAGGTGCATCCACGTATACACCAGATCTGAATACACAATAACAATGCGACAGTAATAAATATTTAAAGTTATATTATTTCCCTCAAGTTCTTTCGTTACTATATTTAGAATTGAAATGTCGCCTACAATGTGGAATTGAATCAAGAATTTATTTAACATACAATGAGGTGTATATTTCAGAAATGTCGACTCGATATGGAACGAAGATATTTCTTTTCAAAAAATACCATTATGAAGCCGAAGACAGTTCCGGTATTTTGTTCGTTTGAAATGAGACAATCGTACGGTGTGCAGAGTTGGAATATTTTCAACATTTTTAATTATCTCTTTGTATTATTTTTTAATTACATAACAATATACAAATATACACACGTATTTATAAATTTTAAATTAAATAAAAATGAAATTTTCACATTTATTCTACGTATTCTTCAAACAGTTTATTAATTAACAAAATTAAAATGTATAATAATATGTAAATACAAAAAAAAATAGAAAATGACAAACACAAAATCAAAGCTACAGTAAAATATTATTTACGAATATTACCTATTTTCCATTTTTTTCAATCACCTGAATTTTTATTCCCTGCTACTAGTTTCAGTGCGTGTGCCATATTCAGGTAGATTTTAGATAGAGGCCTAAATAGACTTTAAAATCTACCTTAATATTGCACACGTGCTAGAAAAAAACTAGTGGTGGAGCACATAATTCAAGAGAACCAAAAATACAAAGACCAACAGGAAACCACATCAACGGGATTGCAGGTATAAAAACATATATTTATAATTCTATTCATTACTTCAGTTTCTATCAAAACTAACCCTTATTTTATTACAACCTGAACATTTATATTGAGTACATTTATATGTGTTTCAAAACGATTCGATATTCGTTTTTGGAATAAATGCATATTGAAATTTGGTATAAAAGCTAAAAAATATTTCATTCTCCTTCGAATTCGAAACTGATGTGAAAATTTCAATTCTATGTGAGATTTTAGTGTAAAATCTTTCTTTAACTTGAATCTATCAAGCTGTATAATTTAACCTTAAAACAATTACAATAAAGTTTTGGAATTGTGACTAAATTCACTTTTACAGGAACTGTGGATAAATTCTGTAGCTTTTCTTTAGCGTTCTACGGTTGATAACATAGTCATTGAAATTCGCTTAAGTAACAATCAAAAATGATCAATATTAATTATTGTTTATTTTTTATCATAAAACATTTCTGACTCGTGTGGTGTTCGAATAAAAAATTCATTTTTTTAGAATTTTAATATTAGTTCTTTGATGTACACAATAGTATGTGCTAGTAAATTTATAATCGGCATAAGAGTCTAAAAAGTTTACAAAGAAATATGTAAGTCATTATTTTATACTTTAAATATACAAAAAATACGAAAAAATACTCTTACAGTTTTTTATGAATATTCTAAAACTATAAAGATTATTTTTCGCAAATAAATTAAAACCTAGCAGAACTTAATAATGTGTAGGATGACAATACAGTCATGTCACTGTTGGTAAATTCAATACACAAAATTTTGAGGATTGAAATATATTCCATTTTTACATAAACATTCATTTTCTACAAAAAAGGCATCGAATCAATTTGTACACCTAATAAATTCTGTTTCACCCAACAAACCACAAAGAAGTTTTCTGATCGAAAGTGTTCTATAAATGATTTATTCATTTTTATTTTTTATGTGCACTTCAAAGGCGAAACCGTCATCCTCAAAGCATTAATTATACAGAAACATCCAAAGACGGTAGAATTTTTTGTCCAAATAGTCATCAGCACAATAAAATAGACAATATAATTTATAAAATATTTTGATAAAAAAATCAAATGTTAATTCACTTGAGGAAGTGAGTTTCTTTTTAGTGTTTGTCAGCGTGTGAAAAGTCGTCATACTTTAATCATTTTTTTTATAAAAGAAAAAGTATTCCAAACAATATAATTTAATTAACATTTTAACAATTCTTCCAGATCATCGATTCATCTGTGTGAAATATAAAACAGTAATTAAAATAAACCTAATAATTTTAAGTCCGTGATTAAATCTTTAATTCTATTAAATAGTTCTATCTAACAAAAAAATACATAATTATTTAATGAAGATTTTTAAGGATGTAACTAACTAAACATTAATAGTATGTGGTTCTTAAATCCATGTGAATTTTCTCATATCTTTAATTTCACAAAAACTATCAGCGCGTATAAAGTATTTGAATAATAATCAAGGAGTAAAAAGTTTAAATATTTCTATATCTTTTTCATCGATAATTTCATTTAAATTATTTAAAAATTGTAAAAAAAAGATATGTATATGTTTTTACTAGATGTAAAATGTGAATACATTATACATACAAAGCATGTATGCTTCTAACACATTCGATTTATTACGGAATGTCTCTTGTTTATTACAAAATACCTATGTAATATTAAAGAGCTCATGTCAGAAAATCGCTTAAGCATGACGTGTACCATGTATGTATTTATCAAACGAGAGGTAATTCGATTTCTCATGCATCAACAGGTCACCAGTACAATATTTTTATGTCATAAATCAAATACACTGACAGAATAAGTCTGAAATTCCTGTAAAAGAAATAAAACGCGGGCTAGGTTTCTATGGATTCTTGTGAAAAAACCCACATAATAACCGATGATTTCATGCAAAATCTATCACGAATCTCAAACGTTCCGCAAACGAATTCTTTTTTTAATTGCATATTTCTTAATCCATGCTATCGATTTTATTATTTTTTTAAATAAAAAAAGTGATTATTTGTAATTAAAAAATATCTTTTAATTATTAAACTGATAGCGAATTAAAGCAGTAAATATTTTATAGTCATAAATTTTAAAAGTCAGTCATTTTAAATTACGATTACAGTCATACATTTTAAAATTTTAATTTTTGATTAATGTTAGCTAACATACAAAAAAGTGGATCTAGATAATGTGTATCTTTAGTTAATTGTTAACATCTTCGTTAGAAATACACTATTAGATTATCGGTTTATGTCGAATAGTCATTCAAAATCACTTTTGTAAGAACCGGAAATTGTTAACTTCATTACTAAATGTACTGTAAATTATTGTTCATATAAAAACTAACAAGTTAATTTATCTTATCCGTAAAAGAGCCAGCATGTTAATTTAATTAAATCTTTGAAAAAACATTTATAATTACGAGGATGCGTGTTGGAATGGTTGGGATGAAAAGTTTCCTGTTAAACCGATAGAGAGCGTAAATTATCATAAAATGTCTATGGTTTTGTGCAGTGTCATCTTTTATTAGTTTGACTTTGAAATTTCATAAAGTTATGTCAAGTGATTTGCATTTGACAGTCAAAGTGAAGAAGTCTTGCGTCTTGTAAACAATGGAGAAAACTGAAGTGCACGCTATGATAGAATACTTAAATATAAAGAGTTTATCCCTAACTGAAATAAAGCTGACCTCGATTCTACTTTAGGTGGGTCTGGTTCATCGTTTTCAACCGTTAAAACATAGGTCTTAAAACTTAGTCTTATGGACTAAGCGCGGCTGTATGAAAATTGAAGATGTACAACGTTTGGACACACCAAAAATGGCCACTTCTAACGAAATGGTTTAAAAAATATAAAAAATTGTATCAAACGACTGCCGATTGAAGTTGGTTGAGACAGCTAAAGTTGTGGGCATATCAAAAGAGCGAGCACATCATCCATAAAATATCAAAAAATTGACAAAATATTTTAAAAAGAAAAACGTGTAGAGATTTTGCATTAAATTATTATTAACGATGACACCCCAAGTTAGAGGAAATTTTCACAAAGAATTATGATATTACATGTATGACTTTATAAAAAAAACTGCGCTGTAATCTATTTACGAGAAAGGTTATACAGACATACTAACATATATATATATACATATATATATATATATATAATATTGATCGAATATATGCGATACGAGAAAAACGAGTAGGGGATGCAAGTTTAGCGAGCGGGGGCGAAGCCTCCCGGGGGTTGGCGAGTGTAGCGAGCAGAAGACAGAAGCCACTGATTTGATAAAAAAATATTTGAAAAAATAACTGCATTTTTTGATATTTTTTTCGGTTAAATTAAAAAAACTATTTACATAAATGATTAATTATTAATCAAAAAAAGAATAAAAATACACTAATTACTATTAAACTAATAAAGTTCTTAAAAAAGTTTCATCAAGAAAACTCAATATTAAATATTTCTTTTACCTAAAATAGATTTGCAATAAATGTCAGCGCCACGTAGAAATATTTACCTCGTGATTCACAATCCTACTAGAATGTATAAAAAAAGTTAAAAATGCAAATATTGTATTTTATATGCAATCACCGTAATTATTTCTTTATTTGATCTTTACACAACCAAATTTCAATGCCGTACAATTACAGTTAAGGTCTTGTTTTTTTCAAGACGTGCCATTCGTTAGTTAAATATTTAACAGTTTCAAAATTAGATCCTCTCTTCATAACTGTGTAAATATGTAGTTTAAAAAGCTACTTGGTTAGTTCTGAGAATGAAAAACTAATATTTGTTTCAATACTTTATGCTAAGTGAAATTTGACAAAAACTAGATAAGTAAACTATTTCTTAAATACACATTAATATAGTTTTATCTTATTCAAACAGGAACCAAAAGATAAAACCTTATAAGAAAAAACAATTGTATTTTTGTATTATACAGAATATATTAATAAATTAGGCTATTTTTCAACTCGTTAGTAGAAAAACAAACTACTTCTCGAAGACACATAAGCCGAATATAATTAAAAATATAAAAACATCTCAAGGGATTAATTAAAAAAGAATATATAACTAGAATCACAAGCACTGGATATATAAATTAAAACTAAACTTTCTCAAATGAATTTTCACTCACCCCACAAACTACAAATATGATTTGTTCAGAATTTTGATTTATGGGGTGAGTAAAAAATTAATTTGTGAAAGTAAATTTATCCACTATAAATTTACTATAAAAACTATATTAAAACTGAACTGTTTAGTTGTATAAAATTATAAAAATTAGTATACAAAAAAAAATTCAATAGAAAAAAAACAGAAGAAAATATCATGTAAAAATATTACAAATTAATACTAAAAAAACATGTCACTCTTAAAGTGTTTATTATCAAAACAATATACAATAAAAATTAATTGTTTTTAATTCAAAAAGTCCATCTTATATTAGCAGCCAAAGTGTCTTAAAACCCAATAATCAACCAACCAATCCATCGTAAATTTCTTTATTTTAAAAAAAATATATATTTCAGTAATCACATGTTAAAAAATAATAATATAACATATTTTAATTAGCCATATTATTTTTGATATAAAAATCAAAATTACATTTTCATTATAAAATTTGAAATGATTTTTAAGACAAAAAAAGTATTAATTTAATAATAAATTAACTAATAGTTATTTTTTACTATTAATAAAAAGTACACTTACTCTAAAATGATAATTAAAATAGATAAATATTTTTAAAAATAAAACTTAATTAAAATCAATATTTATATCAAAAATACTTATCAGGCACAGTAATTATTAAATAACAAAAATATTTTTCAAATAAAACTCACTATTCTGTAATTAAAAGATGAAAGATCTTTTTGTTTAAAAAAAAAAAAAACTTTATAAATTAAAAATATAGAGTAAAGAATAAAACAGTAATTACTTTTAATTTCAAAAGTTTATCCTAAACATCAGTCTTTTAAAAAACATATAATATGGTTAAATAATCGTTTGTTGGAAAATAGTTAATATTGTTTAATTATCCGAATTATTTTTTATAACTGAATTCATTTCGTAGAAATTAAAATTACTTTCTCTGTTATAAAATAGAAGCGTTTTTAAAAAGAAATAAAAAAGATTATTTTAATAATAAAGTAGGAAATAGACAGTTTTGATTGTTAATAAATTGATTTATAATTGATTTAATAACCAATTTATCCTAAACAGACAATTAATATAGATATATATTTTAAAAGAAAAACTTAATAATTGACAATGTTTATATAAAGAAAACTTGGTAGATATAATAATTATTAATCAATAAAAATATTTTTGTAACAAAATTAAATCTATTTACTCTTTTCAGTAAACTCACGACGCTATAATTAAAACATGAAGAATATATTTTTTTGAAGAAAGAAACTTTATACATAACTGACCTGCATTTCCATTCATTTTCGTGTTATCAGTATCCAAATATCCAAAACTAACTACAGTGGCCGGCATTTGTGACAGAACATACGTGAAATTAACAAACAGAAATAAATATATAAACAGCTCCCAACCGACGAAACAATATAATTTTTCGTTTGAATAAAAAGCACCCTTAATTTAATTGAACAACACTTCCTGTATTAAAAACAGAATCGCAATTGCTTTCTTTCTCGTAACGTGCACTTTTACCACGGTCTGACATCCAACAGCTGTTCCACTAGAATGAATTCGAAGTTGTTGTTGAAGATTGGCGTAACCTGTGACAAGATAACAAGACAACTAAACGGATAAATCCCGCTGTAATTTAAATAAAGGATAGAAGATGACGAGTACGATTAATAGGACTGAGACGCTCTGTTGTATACAACAAGACTGGTTTCGATAATACAACAGTAGGATGGTGGTATTTACGTTTTGTGTTTTATTTTCAGATAAAGTAATAAAAAGAATAATGGAAAAGAAAAGTTGAAGTGTATGACCTTTTTTACAGTTATTTAAATACGGTATGTTAAAGAAATAGTCGATGTCGAGGGAGTTCTGTAGAAACAGTTACGATAAGAGTATAAAAATGTTGTACCGAATAAGTCGATTTAAAAATACGATGACTGAATAATTGGACAGTAGGCAGGAATTCAAATAAGACGAAATAATGAAATATATTTTTTAAACTAGTCTGTACATTGAACCAAAATGCAAACAATTATAATAAATTACAACTGTCAATGTCTACACGTACAAAATGGACTTGTATATAAAACTGATGGCAAATATATTAATTTTATTTATTAAAAACATCAATATGCAAGTAATATACAAAACTTGAAATTATTTAGAATGCTTTTAGCAACTACGCTCAAATGCAAGATATTTATATGACATGTTTTTTTTACTGTCTGCAGTTGCAAACTTGTTAATTTAAAAAATTAACATACCTAAAAATATACAAGTAATGAAACGAAATACTATCTAAATAATAATATAAGATTATTTGTAATTAAGTTTATTTCGTTTCCATATTTTTAAAATGTTTATACATTAACCCATGAACTCAGAAATCGAATATAAACTTAGCAACATATTTTTATTTAAAATTCAAAGTAATGTTTACATATTTATGAATGCATTAGGCGTAAAAATTAATTACCTGCCTTTAAATTGAATCGATCATAACTTTATTTTAAATTATCATATTTTCTCATCGTTTTAGGATTTTGAAATATTATAAATTTTTAACAAATCTTGCAAGTTATAAATTTACTGTGAAACAACTCCATTTCGAAATGATACTTTCTATTTTTTAAAAAAAAAATGGATCACCATGATTATATACAAATATATCTATAACAATAAATTAAAACTTAATAACAACTGACATATTTCTCAACGAAAAAAAAACTATTATAAATCATTTGCAAAAAAAAAACAGTGAAAAAGAATAAAAAGTAATAACTTCACTACAGTTCATTAAGATGCCAATGATATATCCTGTTATAATAATCGACTTTAAATCCTTTGGCGATTTGTCCATACACGTACAATGTCTTGCAATAATTTACTTTTGTACGACAACTGAATACATAATGCTGCCACTATTGCAAATAATAGTTATGCAAATTATAAATAATTGTCATTTAATTATTATCAATTATGATATTCGTAACAGTCTTCAAAATATTCATCTAAATTACTGGTAACTGTTTTCAATAATGAAAGTGTTAATACATTTTGTGTTGCATTTTATAATATTTTATTATAAAAAGAAATTTCAATATGAAAGTAAAATTATTATTAAGCAATTGGCAATAATTTCAAAATTATTTAAATTATAAAGAATTAGCATATAGTAATGAATAGCCGCTTTAACAATCTGCCTGCTTGTAGTATTCAAATATCTTAATGTGTTATTATAATACTTTTATTCTTTTTTTAACATTATTAAAAATCTAACCTCATCCAGGGGTTTTAACTATAAAATAATGATTTATTTCGCTAAAACTGAGTATATATTACATTTTTATTATCTTGGAGACCTAAAGTACTCGATAATTAGCTACGACTTTCTAAAAATCTTGAACTTTTTTGTTTTAAAATTCTAAATATTCTAATATTTAGTCTACAATTACTAAAACTGATATGCAATTTTTTAAAAAAAGTTCTTTTTCAGTATTTTAACGATAATAACAATTATTAAAATAAATAGACGACTACAGAAAATATTATGGATTTTCTCATAAAACATTTTTTGGTCAATGGTTTTTAAGTCAATAAATTTATTATATATATATGAAGAATATATTTCATATTAGGAATATATTTTATATATTTGAAGAATGTGATTTAAAGAAGAGAAACCACTAAAAATCACCAAGTTCAAAATTTTCATTTTAGACTTAGCCTTGCAAGAAAAGTACACCCTTATGACACAATAAAACTCACAAAGTCCTATCGACATTCATTACTAAGTTTTAAGAACCATCGATTTTCTCTTAATCTTTTATCAAGAAATTTTATGCGAGCAAAATTTACGGTTTCTGTAGAATCATGTTTTCGGACTCAGTCATTTCTATCTAAACGTTGGTGAAAAATAATTTATTTACATCCTTGATATACTTTCAGATTTCCAAGGATATTTCAACCAGTATTGGTCATTTCTCATTCTTTTGTATTCTTAAAACACTAGCATTTCTTGTTTAATGGTTTTTGAAATTTCTACACATCTATTCGTCATTTTTAATTTCCACTCTAAGTTTTTTATATTCTCTCTCTCTCTCTCTCTCTCTCTCTCTCTATATATATATATATATATATATATATATATATATATATATACCAATACATACAAGTAAATATTTTATAATATTGTGTCCACAATTTTAACTTTTTATAAATTTTACTGGAAATTTTTTTGGAATCTGTATTATCACACAAATCTTGTCATAATTTACTTTTAGCACATATTTATATTTTTTTTATATTATTATTATGGAAATATATAATATATTTTATTTTTTAAAAAAAATGCTTTTTACACAGAAACAAAAAAAAACAGCCAATGATCCATATATTGAATATAAGTAAAAACTTTAAAATAATAAAAAACGGCTTACAAGAGAAAAACATGCTATAAATTTAAATAACTGATTTTAAGACCTAACAGTATTCAGTACAAAAATAATTCTGACTTCAATAGTTCACGATTTTAGTAGAAGAAAAACACTGTTATTTTATTTATCAAAGATGACATTCACTTAATTCAAATATGAAATTATAAAATATATTATAAACATAAATTATATAAATACAAACGCCTGGAAACAAAGTTCCATAATTGAACTAATTGTTTCATGTGTGGGCTTAAAAACAATATGGTTAAAAGGTACAAGAACTCCTATAATTTCAGTGAATTCAATGTAAAATGTCGATACTTTCACAGAGCTGTGGGTGGTAGAGAAATATTCTCCTATGTGGTTAAATCGAGTGTACAATATGTATTTTGAACGCGAATACAATAGATTTTTTGATACATTCAATTGAAAACCGTTATTTTTTATCCATTGTAAAATATTTGACAGTATTCGAATACTTAAAATAGGTGCCGCTATATTGTGTTAATACGAATCGAACTGTTTTGTAATACAAATCTGTTTTTTTTCAACAATCTAGCTGTAAATTCTTCACTACAGCTAAAGGTAAAAGGTACAAGTTACTAAAAAAAAATATTCAATTACAAAAATTATACCGTCTTCCTTAATTATTATAATTATTTATATTTAATCTGACTTTAATTTTTTACACGAAAATATCTCACACGATAATGATTCACTTTAAAGTGAGCTACAACAGAAGTTAATTATAAATAATTCATATTAAATGCAGTTATTTTAAGTATCCAATTGAAATCTCTTAAATATTTTTTGTGCTCTATCTTCGTACGTATATTAATAGTTTCTTAGTGCCGACAAATTCTTTTAACCACTCCGACTGTAATGGTCTTTTCACTATAATGGTTATATTTCGAAATTAATATTTTTTTAAGTAGTTAATATACTTCGTTTTATAGTACTTTTAATTAATGTTTCTTCCGTTATTAACATCGATTGACATTTTTTCTTGTTTTAATTTTATTAAATTTGTAGAGTACAGTTCTTATGATATATATATATTTATATATATATATATATATATATATATATATATATATATATATATATATATATATATATATATATATATATATGTTCAAATCATATAGAAAGGGATTTTTTCTTTAATTCTTTAAAATAAACAATTGCAACAAAGAAAATTGTTTGAAAAATCATAAAAACAATACAAGACAAAAATATTAATTACATTTTTTGTCTAATTATAAGAAAACGTGAAAAATGAACGCTATTACTTTTATTTATTTAATAATGATAAAAATAAGTGTTTTAAGCTTAAGTAAATGTTAATGCCGAAATATAATCATTAAAAAAAATTATTGAAATACTTTAATTCATAAAAAAATATTTTTACTTTCGGCTTTTCAAAACTGAAAAATAAATAAATGGAATAAAAATTGTATGCTCGAATATCTTCATTATTTATTACTAATATTTATTTTTTAATTTGACTCTTAATGATTTTTAATCTCTTATAATTTTTTTATGAATAGAAATATCTTACTTTACTGAGAATTATTAATAAAAATAAATTACTAACTACAGTTATGAACAATAAATATTATATATATATATATATATATATATATATATAAATAAATTATTAATATTAAAGAATATTTTATATTTAAAACCAGCTTATATAAAACATTCTTTTAACAACAAGATTATTTTATACCTGCGTCATATTGGCAAAAATGTGAAATCTATTTATTGAGAATATATTTCCAGGACGATGTTGTCATATATTAAGTCATTTAATAGCTGACTTGAAACCAGTTCTCCTATAAACATCTGTCTAGTTTTTTAAAAAAAAATCACTTATACGCTAAACTTCAACTGGAATAAAATTATTAAACGATTATTCCTAGTATTATAATTCATACAATTTTAATATATAAACGCCACGATTCTTACAAGCATATGTAAAATAATCTGCGCCAATTGCAGTACCGTGTTTTGCAACTCCCTCGCAAAACCGGGTGCATAAATATTAATATGAACAAAATCAAACAGACGGGGAGTATAAACACACTTAAAATACAAATTAAAGTAATTACGGTTGAAAATAATATGACAAGGTGGATATAGCAAACAGCTTTGATGTCACCATATCCCGGATGACACCGTTCGAATCGCGCTTGATAGAACTTATTATGTCGGTAAATATAGATAGAAATAATAACGATCATTGTTATGATGATGTCGTTAGACCATTTCAACCACCCACGTTCAATTACGCACGATTTTTGTGGAGAATCGCTTATGATCTCATGGACGGGTACATATATATATACTTAAACGCCACTCAAACATATCTGTAGTATGCCTTTGAATAGCGATGACTATCGAACATTCTCGTGTCGAGAATGTGCGCGACGGGCACCGAACCAACGTCTACGTTAATGCTGAAACTTGTCCGTATTTTTTTCTTCATTCTTGTTTCGTAGATGTCAAGATGATCTATAGACGTGTTTTTTTTTTTGGCTTATTGAAATTTGTAGTTCTTTATTATATACTCTTTGTGTCCATAATTGATGTAATATTTGTCTTGTTTAATGAGATGAGATTAAATAAAGTGTTCGAATGGGTTAATCAGTTGTAATATACGGACGTGGTACCTTTCATTAAATTAATTGAATTTTTTTTATTAATGTACCTTTTATTGCGCAAGTCCACGAATTATAAGCACGAACGTATTTAATTCACGCTGGAAATTAATTCAACAATTACATTTCAGTGTTGAAATAACATTTCAAAATTAAGAGTTATAAATTGAAGTTTTTCGTTCTCACAGACAATTTCTATGTCGCCTTTCCGTTTATAATTTCTTTCTGCATATTCAATTTTTTACTAATTAATTACATTCAAATGTCATTATATACTTTAAAAATATCACAAAATTTGTAAAAGTCTATTCATGTATTGATATGATAATAGATTTCGACATTGAGAAAATGAATTTGTTTTGTAGAACAACACATCAACTTTAAGCAATATGTTAAAATTCTCTACTTTGTTCGTTTACAATGCCACGAGTAAAACAGTACATGTATATCTTTACAAGGCAACCGAATTATATTACCATGTATGTACATACATGTACGCAATAGACTTAAAATATAAAAATAAAAATAAATTATCTCGCTCGAGACGACTGTTGAAATACTGAGACAATTTTGTAAACGTTTATTACATTTTCCGTTAGAAGAAAAAACAGCTTTCGAAATTTTGTAAATTATATTTCAATATGTAATACTTACAAAGAAAATAAGAAACATACTAATCATAGTTACAAATTAAACATAGACTTTTTGAAACTAAAAACAAGAATGATTAAAAATTTCAGAAATATTTAAATACGGAAATTATTAGGCATAAAAATAAATTCGGTTCCTTCACACTGAATCAATCGTAACTCTGTTTTAAATTATAATATTTTCTCGTCGTTTTAGGATTTTGAAGTGCAAGCCTTAATATTTAAAAACAATATATATCTTAGCCAAGCAGCTGGCATAACCTCACAAAATAGTGAACATAATAACGTCCGAAATACAATATATTAGGCATTGCATACTTTTCGCATTCCAGTTGAAAAAAATTCTGTCAAAGTCGCAGAAATGATTCGTTTAGCTTTGGAGGAAGGTATGACATAAATAAAACATGAAAAAATGCTCAAACAGTGGAAGAGATCCGAAAATTCATTACGACTTGAATGAGTTAAAGCCCCCATCTTTTCTTCGACAAGAAAATCGTCAGTTACCCGACAAATGAAGCAAAATAATACAAAATATTGAAGGCTATTTTGAGGGTTGACATTTATTCCATTTTTCCATAAATATTCATTTTCTATAAAAAAGGCACCGAATCAATTTATACACTAATACAAAGAATATATCTCTTAATGATAGGAAACATTAAATATTAAGTCAAAATCCTACTACAAAATCAACGAGCATCGTAACAAAATCATTTCAAGAAAAATGTTTTGTTAAATTTTTCATATCATAATTCAAGAACAAATTTATATTTCATTTTCTCACAAATCACAACGTTCCATAAATCGTTAATTAACTGATCAAAAATGTTCCATAATTGATCAAAAATGTTCTTAATTCTGATCAAATATGTTTCATACCTGGTTTATTATATTTTTTGATTGTTGCGTTTGCACATCTTTACAACGATGTCATCACCATCGTAGTAGAACACAAAAACCTTACTTCAAGTATTTAAAAATTAAGGTTTTGCCATCATAGAAAATATATATAAGAAACAATCGAAATTATCGACAATCAATTACTGAACATTTTTTAACAGAAATATTTTTGTCATTTATAAGAGAATCAAAAAAATCATTTATGAAAGTGAATTTAGTCACAGAAGATTAAACTAAATTGCAAAAAAGTTAAGAATCATTATTAATTAAAAAAATGTATTAAAAATATATCTAAAAAATAATTAACTATTTTTTTGTCAATTAACAGTACAAAAAAGTATAAACAAAATATTCCAATGATAATCTAAAACCGAAAAAAATATATTCAATCTCACAGCAAGTAACTACTAGACTAACTATATTTCGTAAAAGGTAATGATTTGGGATGCTAATTATCTATTTATCTATATTTTTATTGTAATGATGTATTCATTATATTAAGAAGAGAATAGTTATTGATTTCCGTCGGTCCGTT
>CM068314.1:6731700-6909200 GCA_034766995.1 Acanthacorydalis orientalis
TATATAAATACATATAAATGTAATTTTGCAAGTGTCTCATTACATGAATATAAGATTCACATTCTGTTAGTAATATAATTCGACAGTAAGAAAAGTGATTTTCGCATACCTTTCTTTCAATAAGTTTCGGACGAAATTCGCATTCAAGCACAATGTTGAAAGTTAATTTACCCTGTTATCAATTTCAATTACTTAAGGAATGTAAAATTTACTTATCATTTGGTACGTGATTAAACACGGCCATAAAAAAATATTTAATTAGAAATTCTACGGTAATTAATAATTTTCAATAAAACTATAAAACTGCGTATAATTTTTTTGTACAAAAATACATTAGTCATGGTAATTCGCGATGATAAAATAGAATTATTTTATATTTATATATAACTGATGAGGAAAAAACATGTTAGGATTATTTACGATGGATTAAACATATATCAAAAACTTGAAAATGTTAATATTGTGTTTTATACGGGTAGCAATTTTATATATGTGATATCAGTAGTACAGAACGATATGTTGATAAATACCATATTTACACAAATAGACAACATTCGTAAATTAATGTTTACAAGAGGAGAAAATGTAACATTTCAAATTCAATATTTATTATTTCATTGAGTATAAATTTAAAATATATTAAATACGATAGATAAATATTCTACTGACATGTTATTCTATAATTATTTATAATTCTTTTATCTATTAAAAAATCAGACAATCCATAACATAGTCTTCTTAAGTCAACCACGCCCAATAGTCAGCTACTTTATACTTCATATTCATACAAATATCAAATACACCCACAACTTTTAAATTGAACTTATTTTATTTGGAAGAGATAGAATTATCTTACAAATCAAATACTGTATAAATTCCAACTTTTGACTTTCTCTGTAATTATGAACAACAAACATATATCATATCGTGTTTTAAGGATCAAAGAATTTTTTGAAAGACGAATATAGCTTTATATAGAATCAACAGAAATATTATTTAGAGGACTAGAGTTATTGACTTTCCTGCATTTACTTACAGAAAAATATACAAACTTTATTAAATGTAGTGATTCTGATAACAAAAAATGTTCTCGTCAGAATCACTATATTCAATAAACTCTGCTTGCTTTAAATCTTTAAGAATAAAAAAAATAAATCTCGAAACATTTGAAACTCCGGTAACATAACTATGAGAAGTGATCATATGTGAATGCTACAAAGAGTTCTTCACCACTTAATAAAAATCTCCAAGCCAGAAAATCATCAAAGTATATCCGATGAGCCTCTGCGATCAGCACTCGTATTGTAAGATATCCACAAGAATTACACAAATATATAACAGAAATTTTCCTAATATGTGTACGATAAAAAAGAATCGTAACATAGCATTAAGATTTGAGAACCATTTGTTGTTTAAAAGAATAAAAAAAGGAAATTTACTAAAAAAAATTCGATCCTAATGCTACTTTATCAAGGAACAAGCAATAACTCGTGAAGAAAGAGTACAAAAAAGAAGTGTTCGAGTATTCAAAAAAGAGAACAAGAGAGCTGAAATTGAAGCAGCAGTTGTATCTCAAGAGATTGAAAAAGCAAAAAAAAAAAGTATAGAAATGTTACTTTTGTAGAAAAGATTCGGTATGTGACATACAAGAAGATAATATAAAGAACATCAGCTGTAACTTTTGTTTTCAATAGTTTTTTCTTAAAAACAATAATTTGTTTGGAGGTAATTATGAAAAAAATACGATGAAAAACTAAAAAGTGAGATTTTCAAACTGAAATATCCATAATTTGAATCAAATGTGACTAGTAAGTATAATGCAGGCTGTAAACACGGTTGTGACATCTGAAAATAATGTTATAATGGCTGAAATTATGATTCTGACAGCTGAATATAGAGTTTGGGCGACTGAATATCGGTGTGTTTTATATGTATTTATATAGTAATAAGTATTTTTTAATACTTATTTAAATTAACCTACTTACTACGATCGTCGAATTATCTTTTATATACAGAAAGATAATGTTATCTCTTGAATGAGTCTAATTTTTTTCATATAATCAAAGATAATAAAACAGTATTTTGTTGTACTAAACGTGTATTTACCTTAAATAAGATGATCTGAATATGAAATCTTTTTCAATAACAACTGATTGGCGACCCTATATGTATTTATAAATGACTAATGAACACTCACAATCAGTTAAATTAATTAGTAAGTTAGACCTTGCCAAATAAATTGATATCTTTCGTTCGATAAATTATTCTAGAAAATGAATTTAATCGTTTAACCAAATTTAATAAAATACTTTATATTTTTCAACAATCAGTTTTATACTTTTTTTTTAAAAAAGGTTCTTTTCTCTTCTCTATCTTACACTTTAAAACTATTATCCAAGAAGAATTTATAGTAAATAAAAAAAAAAAATACATTATTTTTTCAATACACAAATACTATAAATAATAATGTAGTCAGTAAGAGAATATTTGATTATTCTGTTTATAAAATAATAAAATGTATATTATTCGAGATAATAATATACAAAAAAAAAACAATTTTATATAATATTAAGTTTTTATGTATGTATGTATTTATATATAATACAAAATCTAAAACATTATATATAAATAAATAAAAGGAAGTTGAAATTAAAACCACAAAAAAACAAAAACAAACATAAAGAGAAATATATAAACTCTCGTTTCAAAATAAATCGCTTGAATAAACGTTGTAAAACATATTGAAGCTGAAAATATTTCATATATACAGATATAATAATATATAAATAAATAAAAAATACGAACAATTGTAACCTGTAAACGTTCAAAGCGAAAACATACAAAATCAACAAATCAAAAATGTGTACATAAATAAATAAATTATAAACGAGATATTTAATACGGTTATGTGATTGAAAAAAGAAACACTCACCGTCCGCCTACCGCACAGACCGCCCGTTCATGTCCCTGAAATTTAAATAATATTTATTAGTGCGCCATACATAGGGATACACTTGACGGAAACAATGTTTACGTATCACTCGATTTTTTTCAACAAAACAAGTAAATTGTACAGTACAAGTGTTAAGGATTAATAAGATGATTTAATGTAATATCGTGTGGGTAGAATATATGGATTGTATGACAGAAAAGTGACGATTATAAATTATGGTTTTCAAGGTGAATTATTTCTCTTGGAATTTATGATGAATCCAATTAAAAATTATGAATTATTGTTTTGTTGTACATCATTTACTTGAATATACCTATACATATTATATATATATATATATATATATATATATATATATATATATACCGTTAAAGAATGTCATAAAATAAATAACGAACGTAAATTATTTTGCAATAAAATTGTTTTTAGCTTTAATTATCAACGAAGCCAAATAAATACAAATATGATAATGATAACAAATACTGCTAAATATAAAATAAATGTCTCTGTAGATACCAAGCCTACATTTTCTGATTTTTCATTTTTAATGCATTTATAAAACTAAAATAATACACAAACATAAATAAATTGTTATTTTTAGATGAAGCTTTCAAGATTTCAAATCTAATTATTACAAAAATTACTAATAAATTCACACGGAAACAGAAATGATTTCTTTTTCGAAACCAGGAAGTTTCTATAAAGAGAAAATTGAAGATTTTTGTAAAACAGATGGGAAGAGGTTATTAATAATGATGGCAATTATATTTTGATATTATGTAATAAAAATTTAAAAAAAATAAAGTTTTATGCTGTACTATAACACAATGGGTTACTTTCCGCTACCCTTAATATTATATTCAATACTTTTGTCAATACTAGCACTTTCAATCATGAATTAAAGAAGAGTCTTTTGCTTCTGTATAATCTCTACGACCGGATTTGTTGTTCTAAACATATATTATTAATTAAAACTAATAAATATTAATATTAATTTGAAAAAAAAGATAAATGATAACTATATACAATGAAATATATATTTTAGAAATTTTATTGAAAATATATGAAAAATGAATCATTCAATTTAAAAAAGATGCACTAATCTAGCAGTATATCATTAAAGATTAGTAAATGGCAAGTATAATAAATAAGCATAAATTATGCCAGCTGATAAGTTAAATATTTCACAATTATTTCATTTGAAATATTAAAAGAAATATAGATTATTAAATATCTAAGCCAATCATTTCAAATTAACTGATTTTCAATGCGCAATAAATAATTTTACTGCGCACAAAAAGAAAACTTAAAATTAGATTTCAAGAAATGATATAATTGTTTTTATAATTATTTTTTTAATAAACTGTTACTGTATCATTTCACAGAATCTATAAAAAAAAGATTTGTACCAATTTCAACTCTTCCATTGTGTAAAATCTCTGCGACATAAACATAAAAGTGAACATAAAAAATAATAAATATAGCTTCTATCATGAGTCAATAATTTGGCATAATGTTGCATGACAAATTTTATGTTACTTAAAAGAATATTAAAAAAACGGTTCTCATTGTCAAAAAATTTACGCTGAATTGAATGTGAAAAAGTATATGGCACAATATATAGAAATTACCTGAAATTAATATTTTAACTATTTATTTGATAATTGATTGTTCATAAATTGTGAATGCAGACTTTATTTTATAATTAAGATATAACATACAAAGATAAACAGATTGAATATTAAAACTAATTAAATCTTTTTTAATGCGTAATTAAACATTCCATATAGATTCTTTGTATTCATACAACAGTCTTTTGTGACAATAAATTAATATTGTATTCATTTTTTGCGGTATATGGTTGTTATTTCTCCGCAAATAAATAAATATTATGAATAGAAACAATAATAAATGAAATCGATAAAAAATATTTTAAAGAAATTATATAAACTCCAATGATTTGAAAATAATTAACAATATTTGTGTCAAATAGTACATCATCCATTCATTCCTATAAGTTTTCTTTTGACACACAGGTCACATTCATTTATTACGTATAGAATTAGAAGGAAAGAGTTTTAATACGATAAATACATAACGATATACAGCAAGATCAGATATAAGAATACGAGGTATGTCAATTTAATTCCTGGATTAGCGCTGTAACACTGGAGTCACGTGAAATTAAACCAAAAGTAAAGTAGAATATAATAGTTTACAGTTTTATCAATAGAGGATGATCAAGCGAAAATCGAACAGCTGTTACTTTCTACGCATATATAATATTTCTGTCAGTCTTCATGGATTGACGAATGAATATTAAATATTGCTATAAATTAAGGAAAACTAACAGAAACTTATGAAACGTTGGAACTGCTTAAAGTTACAACAAGTCGTGCTAATGTGTTTAAATAGCTTAAACCAGTGGTGTCAGTCATATATGAACACGGATCATCAAATTCAGCTCTGTCAAAAAAAAAATTTTGCGAGCAAAAAAAGGTCTTTTATATTTGAAAATAAGTCATTTAAATTTTGAATTTATTTTTTCTTTAATGCATTTATAAAAATTAAAAAAAAAATAAAAATTATAACAAAATTTTAAATTAAAGAAATAAAAAAAAAATTGTTACTAAATACTTGGCATCTTTTGGTACAAACTATTTTATCAATATCGGATGTAATTTTTTGTGATGTTCATGATATTTTTACTACAGATGTTCAATGTTCATTTATTAATCATGACCGGTGTGAAGTCTTATTAGTCTTTAAAAGACAAAATAATTGTTTACATAGGTATGCACTACTAAAGATTGCCAAGATTCTTGCTGTAAACATAAGCATTTCAATAAAAGGTTCTGGCAAGTACAAGTAAAAATCTGAAATACCAATTTCATTATACTTTCTTTTAGCACCGTGTTGCATTGAATTTCAATCAATACCATTTGGAAGTTACTTTTTACTTTTTCGCTGTTAAAAAAACGGAGCACTAAATAGTAAAAAATCATTTTCATATACCTTGAATCCATCAAATCGATTTTCAAATTCAAATAATAATTCTTGAATATTTGAAGCATATTTGCTAAAATCACAACCGTAATATAATTCTTGATCATTTTTGCAAGTAAGAAAATGAACTATATTTCGATAATGATGGATATCATTATCGAAATAAGCAGCAATCAAAAATGATAATCTTTTATTAAACATTTTTGATCCAAAAAATTGTAATTTTAGTATTAAAGTAAATGGAGATTACTTTGAATAAATATCTAACATTTTTCGTGTTATTTAAATTGTATTTCTTTTCAGTGAGCCAATTCGAGAATTAAATTGCCAAAACTCATACTCTATTGATATTTTACTTACTATGACATTTTTTTTAGTATTCTATTAAATACTTTTTATAGAAAATAAACGATATAAAAATACATTAAATACACTGTAATCAATGTTTAATTATCAAATCGATATGAATTATTAAACTTACAGATAAAATCAATAAATGTTAAGATTCTTTAATTATCCGAAGGATAAATACTAACGGCTACCGTATGAAATATCAACAATGCCATACACTAATCATACAAATTCTTTTTTAACCTTCGTAAGTATAGACAATTAACAAAAATGTATTAAAATTGAAATTCATTGATTAATACTGAGTGATAAAACAGTTCCGAGTAAAAAAATCATTAAAATTAATATTTAGGATAACACACTTATTATTCAACGAACCGATGGTACTATTTTAACGGAAATGAACTATTAGTCACTAAAACAAAAAGTATAGTGTTCAAGAGACAGTTCCGCGCAATTTAATCAACATAAAGAATGATACAGTCATCAAATATAACTTTTGGTAATTGCGTGAATAATAGTTGTCGTACTATGAACAAACTCGTATGTGACCCAATTAAATCGAGAAATAATTAATATCAAAACTAATATATTGAATAAAAAACAATGTCATTTTGGAAGAAAAATAAATAACCGAACACTAAATTCCGTCTTACTCTTAAAGAACTAGTATGTAGTCCGTCAAAACTGACAGGAAAATAGAAATAAACATAGAAAGAAAACACTGTTTATTGGTTTTTACAATATATTTAAACATAAAAAAATACCTAAGAACGAAACTTAATGAATTAAACTTAAAACCTATGAGCTGACAAAGCAAACGTTTTTCGTCACCATAGATTCCTCATCACTTAGTCCGCAAGACAAAGTAACGAGAAATGTGGGTTTTTATATATAATAGAATGCATTTGCTTTTTAAGGATCAAATCATGTGCACCCACGTCGATAACATGTATTAATTAATCAATTGATACAATTCTAGAACATATTCTAGCGCTTCTCGTCTTTGAAACAAATTGAATCGATAAAAAAGGCACCGAATTAATTTGTACGCCTAATAATTAGTCATTCAGTTAATGTCAGGTATGTTCGAATATTTTCAAAGCATAAAAGAGAAAAAGAACTCTGTATTTTACAAACTGATCTGTTTTTTTAAATAAAATTGGATACGTGTTCACATCTCTTTAATGATATCTCACTAACTGTAAAATCAATAGACACAACTATAGCGGTTTTACTGTAAATTTTCCATAATAATTTTTGAAATGTTTCCTCCTGCCGAGTCAATCCCGTTTAATATAAGAGAGCAATTTGAAAAATTGCTTGTAAAAATCTTAATTTTTCTATTCAACAAATTACAATGATTCATAATGATTCTTGGGTAAATTTTAATTTTAACTTTATTCGGGGTTATGTTGAAAAATAAAGTACACATTGAAGTTGTTGTCTCTAATATCGAACCAAGTTACTCTTCAAGTCGTCTTGAATAAATAATCTCTCTCTCTCTCTTTATATAAATATATATATATATATTTATATATATATATATATATATATATATGTATATATATATATATATATATATATATATATATATGTATATATATATATATATATATATATATATATATATATATGTATATATATGTATATGTATGTATATATATATATATATATATATATATATATATATATATATATATATCTGTAGTATAAATTTCTTGTAAAGTATCTAAAAAAAATAAAACAGACTTTCCTACACCTTGGCACTCTGAAGAGAATAGCGCCATCGAAACGCACATAAAGAAGAAATCGAAATTAATTAATAACGACTTATTGAACAATATTAATAAGACATTTTTTTGTGAGTTTTCATGGAAAAAGAAGAGATTTTTTGTGGAAAATGAATATTAATTTACAGAAATGAATTTATCCAGTCTCAGAACTGTGCTGCGACTTTCTTATAATATACAAAAAACTTCCAAAAGGATTTCGAAAAATATACTGTATCACACATTCTTCTCACATTTACAGTTTAAAGGCAGGTGTGTATAGAAACCTCATTTCAACACTCACGTGAACGATAACTTGATATAATAATAAATAGACTTCTTCCAGTGCAACATATATCAACAATCCTAATTACATAATGCTATCGAAAAACAAGAAGCAATTATTATCAACATACCTGCTGTTTTAATTACACACATTGATCATACTAGTAAATAATGTGTATAACACAATGTAGGTGTTATTATTTGCTGCCCGTTACCTACGCACGCAATATATGCAAGGTGTCATGAGGCGCCCCGCTCTATCTAGTTTATAGCATTTGCGCGTACTCTGTATAAATTTAATCAAAACATATAGATAGAGATATAATGTCGATGCCCTTTATTCTTAAATCCATACACTCACGCACCTTTCGACCAGTAATTAATTACACACACGCAAATAAGATGACAGGACGAAAGGCATGTGACAACAGCCATATGTGTAAATGAGGTACAAGAAATTATCGATAGGTAGACAAAAATTATAAAATGTATACAGTATTACTGACCACAGAAATTTATTCAAAATAAAATAATTTATTTTTTTTTTTAAAGAAAAGTAACGGTAGAATATACATAGTCATCAAAAATAGAAAAGAGAAATATTTAATTTAAAAATAAGATCAAATAATTATTTTTACCATTCCCTAAATACACCGTTGATCTTTTCTTCATACACAATTTAACACTGGAGATTGAATTAATTAATTTTCAGCGACCGTTTTAAAACACTGATGTTTCTTATTATCTTCGGATTTAAGTATACGAAAACTTTGTCGTGAGAATTAACACATTTTTCATTTTATTTTAATCGCGTTTCACATGTATAGAGTTGTAAAGCCATACTTAATAAAACCAATCAATAATATTTTTCATTCAGTGTCACTTAACACAACTTTTAATACAACTTTTTTTTATTTTAATTTCGGTAAATGGTAATTAATTACATTAAGGGGTAGATAAAATTAACCAAAATTTTTGTCCAAGAATTTTCACACATCTTGGATAAAAGATATAGTCCTGGGAAGTTTTATCCCATCAGTATTTTATAATGGGTTCACTATGTAAAGTATTTCCCTGACAGGAATTATTGAAAATCGGCAGGACATATGTAACCCGTTATTAACGGAAGGTTTTAAGCTGCTATTCTTGTAATATTCTAAAATAGGTTACGACTGGTTATCAATTATCTTCACATAAATTAATTTTATATAACATTTAAAATATAACATTTAATATTTAAACAAGAAGTAAGTTCAAACTATACAACTGGACAAACGGATTACAAAAAGGGATACCAAGCAAAACAACATGACGACTGAGTACAACGAAATAGCAGAAAACAAAATACAATAAATCTCACGATTTAATTTTGAGTCTGTAGTTAAATTCACTTGCAAAAATGAATTTTTCACTAACTCCACAACCACAAAAAAATTTGTTTCTAATAATAAAATAAGATCTAATATGCAGCTAGCCTTTATTCAAAAAAAAAGGAAGTTAACAACAAAACTTTAAAATGTTTATTAGCCAGAGAGATTAGCCTATAAAAGTTTAACATGATTTAAAATCACTAACACATTCACTTAAAATGTTTAAATATTTTTATGGCGATTTTAAAAGCAGGCACAAAACAGTTTTTAGTTTAAAACATATTTTTATTTCTAACTGTGCCATATATCGATAAATATGTTCATTGCACTTGTAAAACACTATATGTACATAAGATTTAAATTATAAGCTATTATTCAGAAATACAATTTTATCTATTATTCGCTTTCTAATCATTTAGATTAAATTGGAATACCTTTTATTAAGTAAATTAACAATTGAAAAAAAGTATTAACATGTAGAATAAAGTGTGATTATATAGTTATATTTCTTAAATTATTGAACCTAATTTAATAATTAACTTGTCAGAATAAATCAGTCGTGGAAAAAATACAGGTTTTAAATCTAGTGTAAAAGTTATTATTCATTATAAAAAAAATATACCAGAAGAATTCTTTGTCAGTGTATTTAAATACGTACATATAATTAATTGAAATTACTTAGTGATAAACAGAACTGATGGTTTATAGAAATACCTTACCAGAAAATGAGTTGCCAAACAGTTCACATTCAATAATTAAAATAACAATACACTAACGAAAAAAAAACACAAATCAATTAAAAATGGCCGGCTGTCAACAAACACTACATAAACGTGTACAACAAGCTAACAGAAACTAAAAGTTAGATTATTTTCCTAATCAATACGAAATTATGTTGAAACCATCTACAAATAAACAGAAAATAAAAATATCATCTATTTCACTTTTATTGTCATAATAAAACAATACAATCTTATACAATTTGCGGCTTTTGAATGATTAATTTATGATTTTGTGGTTTACATAAAACAGTTTTATGAAGATTCATTTCGGTTTATATGATAGCAAATATGAGTAAGCGTTTGATCAGATGGCATTTAACCAATATTGCAGATGTTTCCAGCAGAATGAATTTAATTCTAAATAACTTTGATAATATAATAAATAATAATAATCTAGTCATTGAAACGAAAATTAATATAATTATTAACTATATAATTAAGAAATTACAGTATATAAAATAGTATCTTAATAAAATTAAAAATTATCAAAGTATTAATCACTCCATATTTTAATAAATTAAAAATGTACATATTTTTTATTTGCATTGAAAATATTCATTTTACTAGTTGTTTCTTAAAATTTCATTAATTACATGTTATTTTAGATTCATACAATAAATATAACGTACTATAAGTATGTGTAAAAATATTAATCATTAGTGTTTATATCGTTCCACTACAATTATATTTAAATTTTCTAGTTTTTGATATGGACTATAAATTTTCCCTATAATTTGCCATACAGAAAAAAACATATAATAAAGATATGTTTATACAGCAATTATCACTTTCGCAAATGATTTTGTACTCCCCAGAAATGCACAAAGAAGTTTTCAAATCAAAATGTGTTTAATAATAAACTATTCAAATGATTAATAATTAATTATTGAATAGTTTTTAGTTTATGAAAAAGTAAAAATAAATTTCTGAAAATGAAATTGAATTTCTATAAACATTAACTGATTTGACAAAAAAATATGATCCTGTTTACATATTATTACAGAGATATTTAAGATTATTACAAGGATGTTTCTTCTATATAAATCTTAGGTTGGTGCAAAAATAATTGCGATTTTTATCATTTTAAGTTTGGCGCCGATTTTTCTAGTAACAGTTATCTTTTGTTATAGTCATGTGATACATCATTACAAACAATGAAATTAGCACTACTGATTTCAGCTTATATCTACTGTTTTCATTCTTTAGTATTGTTGGATATAATCTCTTAAATTAGTCATGGAAAAAAGAAAATTCGCAAGTTTTGTTGTAAATTGGGACGTAAAGCAACAGAAACTGCTAGAAATATCAAATAGCGAAGAGTCAATTAGTGATCGTACAGCCAACACTGGTTCCAAAAATTTCATAATGGAAACGAAAGCCTTGATGAAGCGCACCCACGTAAAACAACTCGAGAGGTGGCAAAGGAACTCAATGTTGGTCATTCAACAATTGTTCGACATTTGAACTAATTGGAAAAATAAAAACGCTGGATACATGGATGCCGTATGAACTAAATTAACATCAATCAAGATCTGCTCGACGCTTCTTTTGAGTAACAAAAATGATCCCTTTCTTGATCGCATTGTCACATATAATGAAAAATGGATTCTCTACAACAATCGTAAACGTTCATCACAGTAGCTAGACCGAGAAGTACCGAAACAGTTTCCTAAACTGAAGCTTTATGAAGAAATACTGTGGTCAGTGTTTGGTGGTCGGCAAGTGGCATCATTCACTACTTCTTCACTACTTGTTTCCCGTTGGGAAAAATGTGTGAAGGCCAATGGTCCTTAATTTGATTAATAAATATAATTTTTAACCGTTATATGCGTCTTTATACTCAATACATAAAAACCGCAATTATTTTTGCACTAACCTAATACTTGACAATAAATGCATCAAATATTGTTTTTTCCACTATAGTTGAATTCTAAACAATATAGTACTGCAGTTTAAAATAAATAATAATATTGAGACAAACAGAAAGAAAAACTGACTTATTAGAAACACATTTAAAAAAATACCTACTTATAAAAATTATGGATATGTAGAGTTAATTTTAAAGAAAAGCGAGTTTTCAGCACCATAGTGGTTCAGTACCATTTAAGTAACATTCTTAATTAATTAATTATCAATGACTGAACATTTCTGATAAAAATTCTTTTAGGTAAAGATTCAGTTTAAGGGCTTTTGTTAAAATGCACTTAAAATAATGGAATTTTTGCTAAATCGATTGATTTCAGTGTAAAATTTGATTTTAAGTAGAGGGAGTAAGGAATGTGCAATAAACAACATGAAAAAACAATAAAAATTACTTGAAATACAGAACTGAAAATTCGAGCAGAATAAGGAACTTGCTTCTGGTTTAACTATTAAAAATGATAGATAAAAGTTGTACGAATTACTGAGAATTTAATTATGCTGAACATTGTAATTTCTACATTAATAAACAGTATATATAGTTAACTATATGTAAACTATGCATGTTTAATTATTAGAGCGATTTATTATTACACGAATCGAACATTACTTTGTACAAAGTACTTCAATGTACAAGATGAAATAAATAATATAAATTTTACCTTGTGAATCGTACAGAGGTCCTATTAACTTCTAGATTCCAGACCCCCAGTTCTAAAACTATTCATAGCGATCATCATCCAGTTATCAAATTTAAATTCAAACACTTCAGATCAATAACATTTAATAATCATATGAGAAACATAATCTTAAATTCCATTACGTTCCCCCTCTTTAAGTGAATGAATGACAGTTTATATAAAGAACACGTGGTTAAACAGTACAGACGAAATCACATCATCGCATCAACAGGTCAAAAATAGACGATTATTAATGTACCACTTGCTATAGTTATTTTCGTCACGCTCGCACACCTGTGATGCAAATGATGCATCGTATTTAATCAACGTGTCCCGCGAGTTCCAAATAGGAAGCAATTGTAATTATTTATGAATGCGTCCCATATTAAACGATACGTACTGCAACGAATACGTGTACGCAATAATTTTATTAACAGTTACGAATAGTGTGTCTATTCTTAGACCACCGTGACCTATTAACATGCGAATTATGTCGCAAAATTAGACAATTTATCATCATATCGCATGATTTAGGTAAATTCGAAAGAATCGTACTACAATGAGAAAATGGACAAAAACTTCTAACGAAATCTGTTCAAATACTAATTATCCTATAAACTATATGTTTATTTTTATATTTTAATTTAAAAATATAACATAACCTTATAAAGTTATTAATTAAAATACATGTTAACTATATTGTTTTTTACAATGATTGAGTAATGTGTCTAAAATCCAACAAAACAATTCCGTTATTTAATTACATTCCAATGGATATTCTTGATTCTTCCGTTATTTATGATATAAATAAAAACAAAACGTGCAATATATATATAATTAACCAAAAACTAAATTACGCAGTTGGTTTCATCAATACTTACCGAATATTTTCGTTGTATTTTTGACACAGAAGCAACACGATAAACACTAATTATTAAAAATTATTTTTTTTAAACCACACACGAGAAACACGCGATAAGCTGTCAATTCCAGCTGTTAATATAATTTTTCTCTCTCGGTACCTAATCTCTATCTATGTTAATTTTATTTTGGATATCAATTTTAAATTCACTATTACTTAATAACATGACTAAGTATTATAATATAGAAAACTATAATAACTAATAAATTGTAAAAGAAATTAATAGTTTATTTTCACTTGAAAATATTTATCTGTTTTTTTAAATGTTATTGTCAGTATCTTTCAGATTAGAATTTGAATGTTCATTTTTGATGTATCTATCTTTCTTCTTCATATACATTCATTAGTTGAAAAGAATATTCGAAAGATGGTATCCACTCTCGCTGTTGCACTTTGCAAATTCTTCCTCTCATTTGTAATATGCCAAAGTAACAGCATGCGAAAATTAGAAATAATGATGCATATATTTTTTCTCGGTTGGAAATGACATTGATTGAAACACTATATACTTAAACGATATGAAATTAATTTACAAACATGTTGATAAAGAAGGGGAAGGGTACGTATAGGACAAAAAACATTAACGAATTTTTAACCTAAATGAGGTTATAGATCACATGGAACATATGACATTTATTAAATCATTCAGTTCCTTGTAAGAATATCAATTTTTCTAACATAAAAAGTCTTCGATTTTCAAATTACAGCACTGTTGCCCTTATCCCTGAAGAGCCGGAAGATATGTGGCACGCGTACAATCTCATATCGGAGGGAGATTGTGTGCGTGGCTCGACCATTCGTAAAGTGCAGTCAGAATCAGCGACTGGTTCCTCTACTTCGAGTCGTGTCCGTACTGTTTTAACAATACGTGTCGAGTCTATCGATTTTGATACGCAGGCTTGTGTCTTACGTTTAAAAGGCAGGAATATTGAAGAGAATCAGTATGTTAAGGTAATTAGCCTTTTTTTTCATTAATTTTATTTCTAATACATATTAATTTTACGTTTTTTTAATAAATGAAAAATCAGATGGGTGCTTACCATACACTTGATCTTGAATTAAATCGAAAGTTTTCATTACAAAAACCAGAATGGGATTCAGTGTCTCTAGAACGTGTGGATATGGCTTGTGATCCAACACAAAATGCTGATGTCGCTGCTGTTATTATGCAAGAAGGTTTGGCACATATTTGTCTAATAACAGCTAGTATGACTTTAATCCGTACAAAAATTGATGTGAATATTCCAAGAAAACGAAAAGGTCATGTTCAACAGCATGAAAAGGTAAAACGTATAATTCATAATACAGATTACTATTTAATTTATTATATATATATATGTAGGGATTAGCAAAATTTTATGATAGTGTAATGCAAGGAATTCTACGCCATGTCAACTTTGATGTTGTAAAGTGTGTTTTAATTGCTTCACCTGGATTTGTTCGTGATCAGTTTTATGAATATATGATGCAAATGGCTGTTAAAACTGACAATAAATTGCTTCTTGAAAATAAAAGCAAATTTATGCTCATTCATTCTTCCTCAGGGTTTAAACATTCACTTAAAGGTAATGAATGTTAAAAAAGTATATCAAATATTATAATTTATAACACAAATTGTGTATGTGTATATATATATATATATGCATTTAACATTTTTCTTTATTGTAGAGGTGCTTCAAGATCCTGCTGTTCTTGCAAAAATTTCTGATACAAAGGCATCGAACGAAGTTCGTGCATTAGAAACATTTTACACTATATTACAGACTGAACCTGCAAAAGCTTTTTATGGAAAAGGTCATATTGAACGTGCTAACGAAGCATGTGCAATTGAAACACTTTTGATTTCAGATAATTTGTTTCGAAATCAAGATGTGAATACTCGCAAACAATATGTACAGTTAGTTGATTCAGTACGTGATTCAGGTGGTGAAGTTAAAATATTTTCAAGCATGCATGTATCTGGTGAACGTAAGCATCGAGAATGAATCAAAATTTTATTTAAAAACAAATTAAATCAAGAAATATTTACTTGCAGAGTTAGACCAGCTAACAGGTATTGCAGCAATATTAAGATTTCCCATGCCAGAGATCGAGGAAGAAGATGAAGAAAGTGATGAAGAATAATGTTTATTGCAATCTATGATGTTGATTGTTATATCAAGATGTCTTTTGTACAATTTGTTCGAAGATATAGAGTAATTCCATTTAATTTATAGTAGACCATTTCTGTGAATTATATATGTAAAAGAATCTTAATTTTGTATAAAATATTTAAGCCAGTTACCCTTTTTTATTTATAGAATTAGCTAACTTATTTTAATATTACACAAGACTTACTATCCAAGGTTAATGGCTTACAATGAAATTATGAACATTTGAACATTATCAATAGTATTTTAGTTTCACATATCTGAAACTAGTAAAAGAGATATAATAGTTATTGTCAGCATGAATTTTATTTTATGAAATATGTTTACTTTCTGACCTATAATTTTTTGTTACATAGAATATAACTGTTGTGATTAAGTAATATAAAAATGTTTGAATATGTTAAAATTATAACTAAAGATAACATGTAATATATATTTATATAAATATATGCAATTAATCACTGTAATTTGATGCTATGGACAAGAAAATAAGTCTCTTTATTTACAATTTGTGTCATTCTACTTTTTGCCTTAATAACATTTCTATTATATCCCTGGAAAATTCTATACTTGATATCAAATGACTACTTTTTGATAAATCAGATTAAGTAAAATCAAATACAAAAAATATGTTCCTAGTGTATCAAGATCTACATTAATGATTGTTTTTATTGTATTTAATTCTAAAAAATATACAATGCTATAAACATTATATTTTAATTACTAATAAAATGTACAAACATCCATTAACATTTACAAAAAAAAAAGTTTTACATCTGTTAATGTCTTAATTCTTTTTTTAATACTACATATGAGTTTTGGACAAGAAATTATTATTAAAGTAGGTATTAAAATCAAATTGCATTTAAATTTTTGTTTAAAATTCTTAAGCACTAATATTATACCAGTAAAAAAATACTCTAATGGAATCTCAAGTGTTTTTAAGAAATTACTTTTCAAATTGTTAAATAAATTATATATCTGTTGTGATACAAGAAAAAAAATATTATAAAGATTAAATTTTGTTTGCCTATGTATTACTTAATTAAACAAATATGATCAATAAAATTTTTATTACAGAAATACAATAGGTGCATTTTTGTCATTATCATATAGGAAAACACCTAACTAGCTTTTGCTGATTTTTTGACTGCTTTTGCATTCTTTTTATCTTCCTTCTTTTTTTCTTCGATGAGTCTTCGTTTTTTCCTCAGAAGCCAAATTTCCTTCGCACGTTTCTTACGACCTTCCATCATACTTTTATACAAATTTTTATGTTTTTTCTCGATCATTTTTTCTCTCAATCTATATTCTTGCTTAGCAATTCTTTCTTTTTCCCAAGGTATTTCTTTGTAAACTTCTCCACCCTTCACTTTCATTTTATTTAACTGTAAATGGAACACTCATTTAAAAAATAAATACTTATAATTATATGCATATAAAAATTAATTTAAAAAAAAACCACTTTCAGTATCGAGTCACTAAAACTTACCATTTCCTGTCTAAGTTGTTCTCTTTCTTCTTCTGTTTTTGGCTTCTGTATATTTTTTGTTTTAGTGTTCTCAATATCTTCATCCTCTATTTGTTCAATTTTCTTTTTACCTATCTGTTTTCCTTTTTGCTTAACATCTGTTTCTTTTAGCACATCTTTATTTTTTTGTGTTTTCACAGTAGAAGTAACCATATTCTTTGATTTTTTTGAAGTATTTCCTTGATCTACATCATTTTCACTGAATTCATCACTTTCTTCTTCTTGCTCTTCCTCACATTCATCAGTTACATCTTCAATTTCTGCTCCACTATCATTTTCTTCCTCTTCACTTCCTTCACCTTCAGATACATTTTCATCCTCGATCTCTTCTTCATTCTCCTGAACTAAAGAAGGATCTTTAAGAGTTCTTTCTTCTGGTGGTATATAATGACCACTTCTTATTTCATCTACAAATGGTGACAGATGAGGTGGTAGAACTGCACCCATAAAGTATTTACTTTCTGGTAATAAACTTCTAGCATTTATCGAATCAAATACCCATTGTGGTTGAACATAATATCTTGAAATATACTGTTTTTCCATATCAGGTCTATCTACAATATGATGTGTTATTGTTTCATCTGTTTCGTCAAATGTAGATCCAACAAACAGCAACTTGTCCCATGATACCTCACCTCCAAAACACCGTATAACAAATACTAATGGTTCTCGTGGAACTTCACGATTTATAAAGAATTTAAGACCTTTAAAAAGAGTTTTTAAATTTTTAATTTTGAGTAATTCACCTTTTGCTTCTTCAAGTTTTTCTGGATCATTGTCAGTAGGAAACATGTCTATTTCAACATCATCGACATCTTTGCTTTGTTCTGAAGTTTTTGCTAAAGGTACATTAAGTGCTGAAACTCTTTCAGCAACAAACGCTTCTTCATCCACTAACTCTTTTTCATTTAAACTATACATTCCTTCAAAAGATGGTGGATAATGAATATTCAAATCATGATAAAGTCGGAAATTTACAAATCCCAACATGATAGTATAAAATTGAACAAAAGTGGACATTATCCTAAAATCAACTTCTTCTTTCGATTGTGGGATAAACGAGAAATGATGAGGTACGATCCAATTCACAGAAATACCTTTGATTTCTGCCTGGTAATAATATCCTTTTATCGATATAAAAACTTTTCGTAACGCTTTAGCCTCTATTATAGCGTGCAAGAATTCCACCGTTAACCTCCGACACAATACAGACTGATCTCTCGGCACATGCGCTATAGAGGGAAAAGTACTAAACAAGAAACATAAAGTCAGGCAATCATCTATGTCTCTCAAAGCATCGACAAAAGTGGGATAGCGTTCCTTAACGATATGATCCAACTTCAAAGTAGGATGATTATTCAAATAACGTTTCATAGTTTTAAAATCTTTCAGAGCTCGTGCTCGGCCGACTTTCCTTGCAAAAATGTTATAATCACGTAACTTCCAAATAATCGGTTCGTGCATAAGAAACTGTATATCTTTGACATGGTATAAAGTTTTTATGCCAGTTTGACCTTTTTGAGCACGTTTTCGATTCCTTGGCTCGCGAGGATATATCCCTTTTATAATACATAATTTTCGAAAATGTTTCAGTGATACCTGTAACTTTTTTAGGGCTGCTCTTCTAGATATAAACTGTGCTCCTTCTCCTGATGCATACTAGAAAATTAGCACGTGTAAATAAACTAAGGTTACAATTAAGTCATACAACGGACAACTAACAAATATTAATTACACTCACCTTCTTTTTACGAGTATTTGTCATTTTTACATTTGTATTTTAAATAATTAATAAATGATCTCACTTTATTTTAAATTACTCCACGTGAAAAATGTTACTTCACGATAGGGATTTAAAATTTTTAGTGGTACAACATTTTCAACTTAAAAATACTAAATATTTAACTTGTAAAAAGTTTTGTTAAATATTGTTCTTAAAGTGTTTAATTTAATTTCAAAATGAGCTAGAATTTTATAATCTTTGATTTTTTTTAAAAAATAAATTAGTTTCATTAAAATTTTATTATATACAAATGTTTAAGATGATATAGTAACTTTTAACTAACAATAAAAAATTCTTTCTCTATTGAAATATTTTTGAATTTGCTTACACTTTTATAAATTGTTGTTTATATTTTTTTATATTAATATCTGTGGTTAGTATGGGAATGTGTTCTTTGCATATTAGCTGACAATATTTTATACAATAGACAATATGAATCCAGAAGAAGTAGAATTTATAGCAACTGATTCCACTGTGTATATTATTCCAAATTTCAATAGTGAGGTTATTCATCTAATTTCTGGCGATATTGGCCCTATACGATCAAGTTTACCAGTGAGTGTACCGATCTGGCTTGCTGTAAACTTGAAACAGCAACAGAAATGTAGAATTCAACCTCCAGAGTGGATGGATGTCGAATACTTAGAAGATATAAAAGAAACAGAAAAACGATCTCAGTACGTACAGTTTGTTTTTGTAATTTCCAGTTCAGTACTCTTATTTGATTATACTTTGTTTATAGATTTTTTACAAAAATGCCTAGTGAACATTATATGATCGAAACCAAAGTGCTAATGAATGCTGCAGCTGAAGATATACCTAATAGTGATGAAATCAGAACAATCATCAAAGATATATGGGATATGCGAATGTCCAAGTTGAGAAAATCCATTGACATTTTTATAAAAGGAGATGTATCGTACGCTCATTTAAATAATCTTACTTTAATGGAACTAAATTCTGTTAGACCTTTGTTACCACATGCTTTAGATCAACTGACAAGACTTAAAGTAAATATTAATAAATTTATTTTTATCTTCATTGTAAAATAATGTAGAACATAAGTAGTTTTTGTAGTTAAAAATTTTTCTAGTAAATCATTATTTATAATTTTTTATTGTTGCGTATGTTAATTGCATTGGCAATTTCATCATATTCAGAATGTTGAGATATAGAAAAATGTGAGATACTAACATATATAATAATCTGAGATATACTCAGATTATTTTTATATTTGAATAACGAATCCAATGTGGCCATTTAGCAACAGATTAATTTTTAATGACAAAATTTGAATACAGGTAGCACTATTTTGTGTACATTAATTCATATGTGTATTCTTTTTTTTAGAGCCAACCAGGAGGATCCCATTCCCAAACAAATATATTTTCAAACACAACCTTCAATTCAGAATAGGATATATGATTTTTAATGTATTGTAATTTAAGAAAAAGTCACAAATAAATATGTATATACAGATGTATTTTATTATTTTATTGACTTCATTACAAATTTATTCAATATTCCACAATAATAAATTTCACTACACTTAAACATTAAGGATAATAATTCACAACTATGTTTCTAATTAAATTAAAATTGTCTAGTAAGTAAAGCACACTAAATAGGAATATTATGAAAAATGATTACATTTAAATTTAGAAAAATAGTTCATATACAGTGAATAAAATTAAAGCAACTACAAGATTTTCTCACATTAAAATAAACATCTAGAAAAGAAACAAAATTGCGTGATTTTTTTAGTTTTACACTACATTTTCTACATAATAATGAAAATGGTGCAAACAGACAGTAAAAATTTCAGATAAAAATATTGTGTTCTATATTCTTTTTTTAATAAAAAAAAGAAATTATAACTAAATGACTGATTATGAATTACTTTGCATTTCATATTATTTACAAGTTCCAGCAAAGAAATCAAAACAACCTTTGGTTTAATTCCAGCTTGTTCACTAGACTTAAGAATACAATATTTGTTTCCATTTGTAACTCTGAATAACTAGATAACATCCATTCAATTATTTACTTTTATGAGTAAAGTAATACCCAATATTTTACTTCGATTACGCTATTACATTGATAAAACCTTTAGTGTGTTTATTATTTCCAAGCTATTGAAATAAATTAATGTATTGAAAAATGATTGCAATGATATTAAATACCTAATATATTTGTATGTGGATTTTATGTTTACAAAATAGCATAATATTATTTTTAAACACTATTGTAAATTACATGATCTGTAACTTAAGACAAATTACAAAAACTTATAAATCAGTCCCAAATAATATAAAACTTAGAATAGATCCTGAGAGGTAACACACTATATATTTACATGATTAAAAAAAATGATAATATTAACTCATTGATTCATTTCACACGTAACATCCTTATATACATTATATACATATTTTACAAACATAAAATTACAATGTTATCCTAATCTATTTATTTATACTATTTACAAATTAATAAAAGAAAATCACATAATTCTAAATCAGTATAGATTTTATAATTCTTATAGATAATGATTATTTTTCACGAAATGTTAAATTGAATAGACTTACTGACATTAAATCTTCGATATTTATCAAGAACACTATTATAAGAAACATATTAGAAATATTTT
This sequence comes from Acanthacorydalis orientalis, assembly GCA_034766995.1. Lineage (NCBI taxonomy): Eukaryota > Metazoa > Arthropoda > Insecta > Megaloptera > Corydalidae > Acanthacorydalis > Acanthacorydalis orientalis. Next base: position 6,753,856 of record CM068314.1, read on the forward strand.
AGATTAATGTTATGTAACACTGATGTTCTACACTGCATTAATTCTATTAGATAACTGAATGCAAATCTAATATGATTGAATCAGTGGTACTGAAATTTTATAGCACTAAAATCTTAAATATTTACATTTTTAATAAATAAAATTTGATTTTTATTTGTAAATATCACTTGAAAATCTTATTTACAAATACATCATATATAAAAACACAAATATAACATTACACTTCTAAAACACTTTTAAAAAAATGTTATATTCTATTGTTACATTTCTGTAATTAAAATCAATTTTGTATATGAAATAATTAAATATAGATGAAAAAATCAAAGATTATTAATTAGAGTTATAGATAATATGTATATGACTTTTAAATATTTAAATTACTTTAAGCAACCTATGTTTAAAATAATAATTATCCAAAAATTAATATATCGTATACTGATATATACTACTGATATGAAAAATATTAAGATAAATGTATCAGATATTGATTAAACTTACAGATCTATACTATTTGTGCTGTACAAAAATTATATGGTAAAATTCTTACCACCATTATATAAACATAACCTATAAAACTAGCGACATTAATTATACTTCAAATCTATCAGGTTAAAATTACTATTTTAATATTTGTTAGAAAAAATGATAAATTTTAAATATTAAACGAATAATTTTCGAAAAGAAAACATTCTATTAGAAGAAGCCTTAATCAAAACTTGTGTTTTGATAACAGCTTCATCGACTTATGATTTCTTATTTCAACACTTAAAAAGATATATTTGCAGTCTTTTGAATCTAAATCCTAATTTTATACAGCGACGATTTTACTCGGATCGACTTTAACTCGAATAAACATCGTATCATCTTTTACAAAATGTCTCTTCTTCAGCATTTCATGAGATACGAATCTAGGGAATCCAAAACCGAGCGCGTCCGGTTCTTTACTAGGCTGTTGAAAATTTTTCCAAGTCGGATCTGGAATGAAGCTCTCGACGACGTTGCAAGCTTTTTCCGGAGATGAAGTTTGGTCGAATAAAGTGAAAGACACTGAATGTGCAAATGGCCATCTGAGTAACGCGTCATACTCGCCCGGAAGAATTTTGATATAAACAGAAATGTGCGAAGCTTCTCCAGCACCATTTCCATTTAAAAACAATGATGCCTTAAAACAAAAAAAATATTGTAGTGTTGCTGGATTTTTGTTGTTAGAATAGGAAAAAAGAATAGATATTTACCTGTAATTTATAACCGTACTGACTAGTGTAAAATGGTGGTGAAACAAGTTCCATTCCTTCTTTGGTTTTCGCTTCAGCCATTTTCGACGTGAAATCGCTAATCTTCCAAATAAGAGTACCTGAATAATTTAAGGACAGTCTCGATAGAGCACTCTTTAATGAAGAAATTTGATGTTGCTGTTTTGCAACTACACCGCACATAAGGGATAAATGTTGTAGGCAGTTCTCTTCCATATGCTTTTCAATTGAATATCTAGGGCCTTTAAACCTGTAAATCATATAAAAATATATGTCAGTTGAAATGAAATTTATTTGAACATTAATGATTAAATTTGAATGATATTATTTTTTTAAAGAAAAGATATTTGTAAAAATATTAAAAATCGGTACTGAATGAATTTAAATTTTAATGAAATTAATACATTTTTTTTAGTACAACTATTTTTTTACATTAAAATATATGTAAATTAATTCATATTTTTAACTAATGTTTTAATTACAAGTTGAGGTCAAATTGATCTGCATATTTAATTTTAATCTTTTATAAACCCACTGAAAAAAGTTATGCAATCGAACAAATCAATTCTTTTTCTTTTTACTACTTCTATTATGAAATGTTTAATGGTTACTAATGAGACAGTATTTAAATATGTTTACGAAATCGACTAAATACTCTAATGAAACGATCTTTGCATTTTAAAAGGCGTGCGAAACAATTAAAATAAATTCTATACAATATTAAAAAGTCACAATATTGTTATACATTTGTTCATAATTCACGTGTACAAAAAAATCAAATTTAAAAAAATAATTTCATAGATTGATGATAACTGTTACATACCTGCATCCGGCTTCTTTGAAATAACAACTTATCACCAATGTGGTGCAGTGCTCTTTTAAGTGCTCGTCCAGTTCTTCACGTGTCAAAATTGTGTTGTCGCATCGATTGGGGCACGCGACAGGTACACGACCACATTTCGCATGGTGTGCTGTTAAAGTATCTGCCACAAATTCTTTCGAACAATATCGACATCCAATCAAACGTTTCGCGCATTCAGTGGCTTTGTGCTGGGTCAGATGTCTCCGTTGGACTTTGAGACCGCACTTGTTCTCACAGTATATTGGTTCGTATCCGCATGTACCGGCATGATTCTATGGAAATATATAATACAGTCTTAATTGTTAGATAAAAATACATTTTTTTAAGACAAACATTTTATAGAATTTCAATGTAAACTGTAATCCATAATTAGCATTTTGACACACTATTAATATTCACAAGAGTTCGCGTGCATTTCCTGTACACTTCTTGTATTTCTGAACAAAGATATGTACGTATCGTATGTACATAAAATGAAGAATAATCGCAGAACAATTATAACAATGCAGGACGAAAGCACTGAATCTTAAAATCTGACGAATACATATGTACATGCAAGTTGTAATTATCTGCACACTGACGGTGTCCGTTCTTACCTCAAGCGTGTGTCCGGTGAACTCCTTCACGCAGAACTCACATCGAGCACGTCTCTGCGAACAAGTATACTTCAGGTGATCTTCCATCAACACTCTCGGTATCTGTGCACCACACTTATTCGTACATGGAACTGCATCGTGCTTGCAGGTATTCAAATGTGCCTGAAAAATATACAAAAATATTAGAAAATCGAATAGATTTTGTAAATCAGTTTTAAAGTACTTATTTAACATTTGTTAAAAGTCATTATACTAAAAAATATCATTTGATTGTAAGATATTATTTTTAGTAATGTAATTTTCTTTTACAAATGATTATATACTTCACTCCACAAACACAAAAAAAATATTCTGATCGAAAATGTTTCAGTAAATCATTGTTCGATTGATTCTTTTATTATTCATTGTGTTATTAATCATTTTTAAGATTTTTCTATACTTCGAAGATGATCATCAAAATGCATACAAGCAACAATCAAAAATTATAATTTAAAAGAAAGAAAATAAGAATGTGTTTCAGTATTTATTAAATTAAACAATTTCTATTTTTAAGTGATATGAAAATTAATTTATAAAAAGTGAATACAAATATTAAATTTCAGATATTTCTATTTATTATTTGTAGATGATTCAGTTATTTATTCAGTAAATTCAATAATTTCGTTTAACCCATTAAGCACCGCTATTGCTTATACGCAAAATTAATTTTGGAATTTTTTTCTCTACTAAAATATTTTTTTTCAAAACTTTTTTATATAACAGTAAAAATTGATTCAATAACAAGAGAACTACATTATTAATTTTTTCGATTTTTGCGAAACTGAGAAAAAAGCAGAACAGATTTAGACTTTGCAGACCATGCACACACACACACATATATATATATATATATATATATATATATATATATATATATGTGTGTGTGTGTGTGTGTGTGTGTGTAAAAATTGCAAACTTTTTCTCCGCCCGAAGTGTTTCAGCAAGTATTGCGGTATTTGATTCGGATTTTAAACAAATAAATGAATTTAAATTTTACAACAGACTAGTTTTTATTCACTTTTGAAATATTATTTTTTTGATAATGCTAACATAAGTCGCCGCTTTTGCGTATACAAAACATCTCGCTGCGGAAAACCAACATTTTTAATTTTTCTTCTTTCTAACGCCAAATTAATTAGAAGGGACCTAGAACCAAACCATGTTGTGCTCTCAAAAATTCCTACTACTTTAAGTAGCAGCGTTTATTGGGTTAATAATTCTCAATTCTAGCCAGCCAAGTGTCCATTCTATAACAAATATTTTATCATACATTTTGTTATTGGAATTTAATTTCATGTGTAGCATTCACTTATTTTCCCTGAATAGATAAAAATATTTGAAATTGATTTCAATTTCACAAATTTCTTTTTCTTCGCAAACAAACCGTAAAACACTTTTCTGATAAAATTTCGATAAATCATTTTTGATTATTGCTCGCATTCGCATTTCGATGGCTATATCAACGTGCTCAGATCGTCAAGATACTGAATAAAGTTTAATCTTATTTCAATTATAATTATGTACTTTTATACTTGTGGCCTTGCTAGTGTATTTTCCTGTCGGCCTTGATCTTGGTGAATCACTTAGTAGTATTTATCAGCTACGACCAGTTTCAGTTTTTCTCTTTAACTTTAAAACCTTGCCATCAACAGATAGCTTATTAATAAATTCTGACTTGTTGATAAATCAACTTTATCAATAAGTCTGAGGATAGTCCAAGAGTCGAAAAGTATTAAGGCAACCAGGACAATTCAATCTTATTACATAAAAATATTAGGTCTGCAAGTTAATTATGTGTAATTTTTGTAGAGAATGAAAAGGATTTACGGAAAAATTTAATATATTTCAATCCTTAAAATATCATCTATGATTTTCTATAATTTTTTTCCATTTATCAAGTAACTGACGAATCCCTTGTCAAAAAAAAATATTAGGGCTTTGAGTCGACGCCCTAATGCATTTTCGGGACTTTTCCACTGTTTTAACTTTTTTGTGCGTCGCAACATCTTCCTCAAAAGAATAAATCATCTGAATAAATCATTCTCTCGGCTTCAGAAGTATTTTTTTCAACTGGAGTGTGAAAAGTATACAATGTCTTTTCGAACCCCATCGTGCTCATTACTGTTCAGTGGGTTTATGGCAACTACTTGACCAAGATATATAGTGTTTTTCACACTTCAAAATTTAAAAACCACGAGGAAATATTTTAGTTTAAAACAGAGTCATGATTGGTTCAATTTAGAGGCAACTAATTAATTTTCACAACTGACAAATAGAATTTTTGAAACTTTGTCGGTTGTTCTGTAATAATTTTTTAAAAAAATGTACAAATAAATACTTTAAAGATTAATAAACTGAATCGATTCAAAAATAATAAAATTAAAACACATTAATATTAAATAATTAATAACGCGATTACAGAATTGAGAACGGATCTATGAAATAAGAATAAAGCACGATTTCTTCGTAGCTGTCAACCGCGCAGAAAAATAAATAAACTAATTGAAGATCTAAACGGAAATGCATCTCAGTGTTCAGTGACAGTCGTATTATAAATCATGACCACATCACTAGTTTTTTCTATGAGAATTCTTGCCTCGTCAAATATTAATTTAAAATATACACATGCTTTATTAAACATGTGTACTTTTTAAATTTTTTTATTCCGTTTTTTCATTCCATTCTAGTATGAGAATAAGTATGTTACGTAAATATATATATATATATATATATAATGTGATCAAATTATTTATCTTCATCGTAAAACTCATTGTATATATTATATTATACGTAAAAAAAAATAATTTTAAGATAACAACCTCATAAAAGCATACATTAAATCATAGACTCATCAGTGTGTTCCATAAACGGGTCAGCGAATCCATTTTTTCCATAATTGCTGTAAGAAATGCAGTGACGTATGAACTAGTGTTCGTAATTTTTTCGCGCAATTATGAAACTTAAGTCTACGAGGAGGAACTACGCCTACGAGTCATGAATAATTCAAAGCATATGAACATTTTATAAATCTGTTTCTGATTGGTTTGTTAGAAGAAAAAAATACAATTTCAATGGACGAACTGCACCGTGAGTTCAGACGAAAGAACCAACGTGTCGTTCGTCTCGTTTTAATGGCACACTAATTACTTTAGCATTGTACTTGGAGCACAATTAAGTCGATGTATAATTGATATGTTTTTTTGATAATTTTCGAATAAATATTCATATGGATTATAACAGTTAGTATTTCCAGTGAGTTTAACTTGAAAAACACAAAAGTACTTTAGTAGTCATTGAAATTCGGATTTAAATGGTTTGTATCACTTGACCGTTTCTGAATTAATCAGTTTATATATAACGTTACTTGAAATAAGTGTTTGCAGAAGTAGTAGGATATTCTTTTTATTATAAATTAAATGGATTGATTAAGATTTCGTGGGTTAAAAATATGTTAAATAATATAAACATTATTTCAATGTTTACATTTAAAGATATTTTTAAAAAAATAAAAATTAATTAATTTCGAAAATTAGTAATGAATATTCCAAGACATCGGTTTAACGTCAAAAAATTATATAAGACAATGATTCTCAACCCTAGTCAGTAAAACACTTTCTCATTTCTGTATCAAATATTTTATATTGCCCCTTTTTTACTCGAATTGAATTTCATGTATAACATTCACTAATACTTCCCCGTATTCTTTTAAAAAGTATCTAGTTTTCATAAATTAACATTTATCTCGCCCCACAAACCACAATTTTCAATCAGAACATTTTTTTTGTGGTTTTCGAAATGAGAGAAAAAATAATTTGTGAAAATGGATTTAGCTACAGTTCCAGAAGTATAATGAAGAATATTATATTGTTGTCTCTTTATACCAAAAGAGAGAAATATAAATAAATATGTTAGATTTATTTGTATAACTCTAATTGTTATAAATTACTATTTGTACAATGACCAATACAAACAAAGAATATTATAAATGATTTTATTATTTCTATTTATTAGTTGATCATTTTTTAAATGTTTAAATTCAATGAGTTTTTTGTATTTCATATAATTCGACTAATTTTTTAAAAAAAATTGAAACAGTTTTCCAAGAAACTATAATAGCATATTATCTTATTCACATTAACAGCAATTAGATGATAATAGTGTCCTCATAAACATTATAATAGAGCAAAAATTTTTAAATGGTCATCTATATTAATCAATAAATTAATTTATTTATTTAATAATTTAATCTGTGAATTGTATGATTAATTAGTTGATTTTTAGTAAAATATTCGAGAAAATTAACAATTATTCTTTGTTAAAATTTATAAAAACAAGTGTTTACAAATTTATCGCGGAATTTGGTGAAATTATTTCTGAACACATGAATTGCTTACACCAGAATATATAATAATCTTGTTTATGTGTGTTCTATTTAATTTAACAATTTTTTTTTTATCTAAAATCGAATATCTTATATTTTCTGAATATGTATATATATATATATATATATATATATATATATATATATATATATATATATATACTGACCGAAAATAGTATTGGTACAGTGAAGATTTTATAAATTAAATGCTTCTTACTACGAGTAAAACATTTGGAAAAATTTACAACTAATCTATTAATTTTCTCTATCTATTGTTTACTCAGCAATATAAAAAAATTAAATCAGAATTATAATCAAAATAGTAAACTATATTTTTTATTTTTCTAATAATAGATTCAATTTCGCTTCACGTAAAACTATATACAATTTAAATATAAAAAAATGTGCGCATACGAATCAAAAATGCACACCATGACACAACTGCACTGTAGTCAGCAAGTACATACTTTTAGAATATTTCCATTGATTTCATCATATTGAAATGCACGTTTTGAAAACCACTAATACAATTCACACCGTATATAAAAATGCTTACCGAACCTCATATCGAATGACGTTTTATAATCGTGCCACACACGGGGGTTTTGACGGTATCATTTCCATACATGTCGTATTGCTTTGTAAGTAATACATATCACTACGGTATTATTTGCAATGTACGATGAAATTTGAGAAATGTATCCTTTCGACGTCGTCGTGTTTTCAAATGTGACATTCGTATAACGCGGATCGTATTATAAGAGTCGGTAGAAATCAAGGACAAACACGTACGATTTTTTTTACATTTTTTCAATATTTGAGTAAATCTTGCACGTATCGAGAAATAATTTAAAAAAAATGATGAAACAGACTGCGTATCTTTTGTAATTTGATAGTTAAATAGGTAAATAATTCATAAGAAGTCAGGGAGAAAAGTCCTTGGATATCATATTTATAAAAAAATTGTAAAATATACAAGTATTTTTCAAATTAATAAAATGTTTTGAAGTCAATATAATAAATGAATTTTGTGCTGGCCGACAAATCTAAAAATAATCTGATCACAAATTCTCATTAAATATTTATTAATTATGTACTTTAGCGCTCTGAAGATGAAGGTATAGGCATCGAAATGTGCATAAATAAGTATCAAAATGGTTAATACACAATTACTGGACACTTTCATCAAAAAATGTTTTTGATTTATTAGTAGGGTGAACAATTCATTTATGAAAGATTAGAATATTCATTCTGGTTACATAAATAATAATCATTATTATTTATTTAACAATTAAACAAAATAGATGGATTTAAAAATAAGATACAACTAGGATAAATATAAGAAAAATATTAATTTATAAATATTTATACTATAAATATCTTTACCTTTAATTTTCGTAATTCATCTGACCATTTACAACCTTCTTTATGATGAATGCAGTAAACTACTGATCCCATAATAGCCTTTTCCGACTCTGGATCTGGATAAATCTGTAATTAAAAGAAAAATAATAATTATATTTTGCTGTGATTATTACTTTTTGTCATTACTATTTTATTAATTTTTTATTTCAATTTATTAAAACCACGTAAATTACAAAAATCACCTAATGTACGAAAAAGTATTACGTTGGTAGAAAAATAATTGCGGTTTTTGTTTCTTATATTCTCTAACATTACATTTTTCCAATGAAAGTGTCATTTCATTGCGTTTTCGTTAACATCATTTTAAAATGCATTTTTCGGTCTGTATTTTGGTAATATGGACATTGGTTTTATTATTAATTTTGCTTCAAATTGGACTATTGAATTAAAAATGGAAAAGAAGTAAGAAAGAATTTCTATTTTTAAATACTTTTTAATAAATTTGGAAATAGAAAATTTGAAAAATGCGATTTAAAATTCTGCTATTTAAAAAAATATAATTTATCTTCCTCTCTCTCTCTCTCTATAGATACATATATATATATATATATATATATATATATATATATATATATATATAATAAAGTCATGTTTCTAGATTAAGATAAAAATAGAATTACAATTGACAGTAACGTCTGACTCATCAACAAACAGTAAGTAAAGGGTTACGACAAAACGCCTACCATTTATCTCATACTGCAATTAAAGTCAGTATAGCAGCTGTATGCACTAATTACAAACCAGATCCCGCATGGAACGAAATAAATTAATTAAAGAGAACACAGCTCGACTGGTCTATAAAACGGCTTCGAACACGGTGAAAAAAAGCTAAACACGTTTAACCGAAATTGACAGATTTCTGCATTGCTGTTGAAATATATAAAAATTCTGCATAGTACATGAGCGTAAACAGTTTGTAAAGAAAAGAAAAAGGTACAGCCCACCCTGAAGAAGCTATTAAAATGTAAAATTTATTTATTCTTTTTACCGTGTCGACGAGCCATAATTGTTGATTTATAACAAGTCGAAACGGGATCTGAGTCATCACTATGACAGTTTTGTATCGTCGCTCATCCATAACAAATCAGTGAGTAAGAGGGTTCTTTTGTCGCAACGAGGGTTGCGTATTTTTTTTCGGATACAAAAAATATGTACACACAACTGTAGGACAACTGCAAAGCCGTTGCAAATTTATAAAACAGGTACGACAAGGGTTTTGGAAACATGCAGGCCAGATGTGTTAATTGCTTGTTTTAGAAAAAAATGTATGACTCAAACGATGTCATCCATTTGGATGAAACATGTAAAATAATCTTTAAAGAGTATTGTATTTACACAGATGACTTTTTCCCTCACTCATAAATTACTAAATGTTTTCTAATCAAACATGTTCAATAACTGATTATTAAATGTTTCTGATTGTTACTTATATGCATCATCCCCAAAACATTAATATAAGGAAAAATATTTAATTGAAATTAAATCTTTCTTGTATATTTAGGTAACTTTCTTTAACGCATTTCTAATAACTCACTTTTTCATTCTGACGATCAATTTTTAAATATATTCTACAAAAGATAACAAATCGTTTAAAGTTTATATAAAAAAAAACTGTATCGAATTTAAATAATACATAAATTAAAATTATTGTCTACATAGAGAAACGACTTTAATTTTTAAAAATATTACAAACTTGTTGCAAAAATACATTTCAAACAAGACTTGTTTTACTTAAGCGTTATTACTTAATAAATCAATTATAAGGTTAAGTGCAAAAAAAGATAACAAGTTTAATTAAAAGAATGTAAATATTTTTTTAGTACACATATTTCATAACTCACAGTCAATTTATGTAAATTGCACGATGTATTACATTACAATTCCCGCGAATTAATTTGTACGACATGTACTTTCGTTCATTAACAAAAAAGCAGAAATGTTTTTTCAATGTATTTTAATTTTACTGGCTCATTGTTCGCGGCGGCAATGAAAGGTCGCGTTTTTTATATCAAATGTTCTAATCACAATTTGCAACAATCTGGTTCACAATTTTGTCAGTACGAACAATGAAAGGTTGAGTTGGATACGATTATTTTTTTTTTTGAATAATTATCCACGATATTCATTTATGGATACAGATATGAAAAATAGAGAGTTTTAATTGTGGTTTCAGAATTTTTTCCTACATTAAATGTAGATTATATCTGAATATATAATAATTACGTCTGATATACATATATATATATACACACACATATATATATATATATATATATTTACATATGTAAATCTTTCAAATATATATTTGATGAAATTTTAAATCCTAATTAAATAAAAAAAGATTGTTATGTAAATTAGAAGAAAGTGAATATACCTCATTAATTTGATTTAGACTCAAAAATCTGATAAAAATTAGGTAAGAATAATTAGATAGATAGATTTTACTTTCACAAATGAATTTTTCTCTCCCTCTACAAACCAAAAATCATTTTCAAACCTAACAAGTTCTATAAATGATTAATGACCATTTTTGATTGTTGCTTATACATCTTTTGAAAGCGATGCCATTCCCAGAGCTATACGGTACAAAAAAAAACTTCGATAAGAATCTTTAATGAAGTGATAAGAGGATTTTCGTATTTTAGTGCTCTGAAGATAAAGGAATCTAAAAGCGACAGTCATAAATGATAAAAAATCAATTATCTAACATTTATGATCAGAAAATAATATTCCTTGTCTTATGTAATGATGAAAATTCTATTTGTGGAAAAAATGTATTCTGATATTTGAAGATTTCTTTTTTAAAATACTAATGAAATATTAATTAATATTTTTCAGTGTATAAATAAGTTATAAAAAAATATACTTTATGTATGATATAATATATATTAAAATATGAATAAATATATTCGTATTTATTTAACAATTTTGACCGCCAGACTTGACTACATTCTCAAAGCGTAACTAACGACATATATTTATTTCTTCGTGGAAACTGAACAAGAAGTAAACACAAGTTATTTCATTATAGTCATGGTTCATGGTGGCCATAAACCGTGCGTTATGAATATAAAAAAATATATATTTCGTTACATATATATATATATATATATATATATATATATATATTTTCTTAACGTACACTTGAATGGTGAACGCACGGTGTTAAATATTGCTGTAAACATCCATCAATCCGAACTAATTACTAGTCTCATTACAACGTATTGCTAATTTCTGAAACATTACATTATTTCATTGTGGTTATGCGAGAAATAATACAATAATGATGTAATATATTATTCAGATGACCAACTTTTCAAAATATATGAAAAGAATCTTCATGAAATCATATGCTAAAAAAATTATAATCATTCTTATATTAATATTAAATGAGGAGTGGTTCTACACTAATAATGATGTACCTTTAATTTGTATAACGCAATATGAGTGGAAAGAAAAAAGTAACCGATTGTTCTAAACGAAATACATTAAAAAAAAACAACAGGACACATTGTCTCTATTAACAATACACATAATTTATTATGTTATCTTAATTAACAAATAATTTATTTTTTTATATGTTAATGTAATTAAGTTCTAATTGTTTGTAATTAAACTGCAATTATTGCAGGCTTCAAGTAAATCATGCATGTTAATAGATTCGAAATATTGCCACACAATGTTCTCTGCGAATCCATTTGGTCACAATGTCAAATCAGAAGTAATTGTATGTGCATACTTTTTATTTTAACGATTCCAACTTATATACACATTCTTTGTGTATTCTATATATATATATATATATATATATATATATATATATATATATATATATATATATATATATATATATATATGACCAGATTCGTGATGTGAAAGTGTATATCGAGCGGCATGTGTGTTATTTACACTGCAAAACTATGTATGTACAACATAATATGTAAGTCGTTGTTGCTATTTCATATTCGTGGGAAGATATCGCGAGCCATGCCGGGCATGGCGAGACAAACAGGTGATGTCAGGTCGAGATACAGAGCTGTTCTTTTTATAATTTACAGAATGGGCTGGGAGGTTGTTCTGTATAACCCAGACAGTGTCTCCCATCAATAAAAGCTTTTTATTATATGCGAAAGAGGTGTAGAAACGTGTCTGATTGACGAGCGATCGATCAAATAGGTCAAGAGATCGAATTTTATTAAAATCACATTAAACCGAACTGTATAAATTGAAGAGTACGGTTTAAGTGTTTCTGTTAAAAGTCGTCGAGTGTTCGTTTTATCTTATTGTTTCAGTTTACATGACAGGTTTCGGATAGCGGAATAAAAATTGAATAGGAATATTTAGTCACTAGTTTTCTGAAAAGCGAACCAAATATCTTATGGGAACATTTCGAAGTATCAGAATTTAAAATATAATAAATAATTAAATACGTTACAATTACTAAATAAGACAGTGATTATAAATATCTATCTACAGATAAAAAAATAAAAATCGAACAAAAGAAAATCGAAATTTTAATCTTTAAGTAATTTCTTTTTCCATCACACAAACCACAAACATTATTTCTCGTCCAAAATGTTTAATAAATGAATCATTATGGATGATAATCAAAAATTATCAATAATGATTTATTGAATATTTTTTACTAGAGTTTTTTTGTGGTTTGTGGGGTGAAGAAATAATTCATTTGTGAAATTAAATTGGTCAGATATATATTGTGATTAAATTGTTGGATTAGAACTACGACTACTGTTAAAATATCATAAATTTTATGTGAAATTTAATACAGTAAATATTTGACATAAAATAAATACTTTTATTAAAAATATATTACAATGTATCTGATTTTGGATTTGTTTGTAGATGACGTCAATGAGTGTTTAATTTTCAATGATGATAGTATTGCATTTTTATCAAGTGCACCAATAGTAAAACTAAATAAAAATCAACATTAAACAATGACTAAATCTTGCCACAATGCAATTTTCTCAATAGAAATTTGCTTTCATAAATTACTTCTTTTTTCACTACTCACCCATATTTTTTTCTGATTAAAATTGTTCAATATTGATCCGATTTGTTGAACATTTTTGACTAGAAAAAAAATTTGTAGGTTTTAGGGTAAAGAAAGATTTATCTGTAAAAATAATCAAATTCCGAAATTATTACTTCCTATTTTCTGTAACAGTGTTTGAAAATTATTCTTAACAGGACGATCTGGTTTTATATATTAAAAATATATTTAATATAAATTTCTTTTTGAAAAAAATTTTGATATATTAATTTTAAAAATTAAAATATTGTTATTTGTAGTTAAAGAAATTATAATAATTTATATATATATATATATATATATATATATATATATATATACATGTATATGTATATGTATAAAAATCGAAGCTTGATATTAGCCTTGAAGTATGATGCTGCACAAATATTTTTATTACTGGTTGACAGGATATCTGCACTTCCGGTCATTTGAAAATAAAATTAAACAAATTCTTATTTTATAAGAGTTTCTCTATCGCACGAACTACATTATGAGGAAAAATTTTAAGTGAAAAATAGCAGCGGTATAAAAAAGTTATTGATTTTTTAATCGAAAGTAGGGAGGTTTCTTCGCAATCAAAAAAAAAGAAAAAATAACTAAAATATATATTATAATTTATGAATTTATTGTAAAAGATTTTTATCTTGCATGCACATAAAAATTGAAGTCGATCAAACTATTAGTTCTTGAGATATTAAGCTGACCAAATTGAAAAATCCTGTTCTGAGAATAACGCGTTTAAAATTTAAAGTACAATTTAAACAAAAGAAATTTAATACATTTTATAAGAATTATACATATATTAATATCTATATATATATATATATATATATATATATATATATATATATTGAAAGTCATTAAAACATCACAGACTTTATTAAATATTAAATGTTTTCTATCTTCATTCAAATAGAAAAAGTAAATAACTGTGAATAATTAGATTTTTCTTGAACATTTTCAAATTTTGGTCGGATGTTTCGTTTACTTTTCTTTAAATTTTCTTCATTTGATTTTATTTTATAGAAAAACATCTACTAAATCTCTATCGTTTCAAATTTCAATAAATTCTTGTAAGAATCTACTTTTAAGACTTTAAATTTCAAAATAATCGATATTTTGACTCCTTAGATTAGTTTAACAAATATTTCTATACCTCGGAACTTTAAAGATGATAGCTTCGTCATCGATACTCACATAAGCAATAATAAAAAATTATTAATAATCAATTATCGATCATTCGATTAAAACAATGTTTTAAAACTATTTTTATTAACTGTTTGTAAATGTACATTGTTTTAATTCATGAATTGTGTGTATTTTTATTTATCTAATATATTATTATTTACATTATTTGTTTTTTTTTATAAAAAATCAGATTATAAAAGATTGATATTTGAGTGACTGCTCGCATCTATAAACAAATAATTTTAATTGAATTCTCAACTGTAAACAATAATTCGGTCCTTTTAAATTGAATCAATCATAACTTTGTTTTAAATTAAAAATTTTCTCGTCGTTTTAGGATTTTGAAGTACTAATCTTCATATTTAAGAAAACACTATTC
This sequence comes from Acanthacorydalis orientalis, assembly GCA_034766995.1. Classification (NCBI taxonomy): domain Eukaryota; kingdom Metazoa; phylum Arthropoda; class Insecta; order Megaloptera; family Corydalidae; genus Acanthacorydalis; species Acanthacorydalis orientalis. The sequence continues at coordinate 6,769,032 of CM068314.1, forward strand.
ATCTTGGCCAAGAGATAGGGATAACCTCACAAAACAGTAGTGAACATAAAGTATTCGAAAATCATCATATTAAGCATTGAATACTTTCCGCAATCCAGTTGAAAAAAATGCTGCCAAGGCCATAGGAATGATCTGTTCAGCTTTGGAGGAAGCTTCCGTGACGAATAAAACATGCGAGAAATGGTAAAACAGTGGAAGAAGTCCGAAAATGCATTACGACTTCATCGACTTTCGATAAGTTATCCAAAGTTATCCGACAGATAGAACAAAGTTATACAAAATAATTGGTGATATTTTGAGGATTGAAATGTATTCCATTTTTCTGTAAATAAATATTCATTTTTCCGAATTAATTTGTATACTTAATACACTATACATGCTTTAAAAAAATCAGATTACAAAAAATGGACATTTGAATGACTGCTCTCACTTATAATCATATAATAAAAATCTTTTAAGTTAATTACTTTCTCTATATTTCGAAAAAATCTATAAAATAAAAATATGTGTGAAAATGTCTAAATACTTTTATAAATTACTTTGAGCAGTTTCATTAAAAACTTTTAAGAAAATATTACAATAAACAACACTTTTTTTTGGAAATTACTCAAGTTTATTTCACTGTAACTGGAATAATTTTTTTAAATATAAAATCCAGTCCTGTACAAAATCAGATGCAACCGATACATTACTTGCTTACTGGAGTTACAAACTATTTCTTCTGTAGCACATACTGGAATTTTCGCGGTACAATGATTGTGGCATAAATCTCATCTGCGTGCACATAAAAAACATCTGTGGTACGTGCATACCTTTTTTTCCACCATACTTTCTAGTCACAATTTTTATAGTCACATTGTAAAAATAATAAGAGAAAATATTTGAAAAAATTCGATGTGTATTTTATATATATATATATATATATATATATATATATATATATATATATATATATGTATTTATATTTACTTATAATTTTATCTGTATTTTAGAATGTAATCTGGAATTATGACACGGCCTAGATAAAACGAATTGTTTTCATTCAATTATTGTTTAGATATTCGTAAAAGTATCTATTATCTGTTTGAAAGAGATTGTTTATCTTTTAAATGTAGATTTAAAAAAAATACTTCATATTATAAAACAAGCTGCTTTTATCTAAATTCGAAACTGTGCACGTGTTAATTTTTTTTTAGGAATTTTGTTGAAATCTTCAATCAAATAATAGAGTTGTTTTTTTTATAACAATACAGCTATTCTAGTACGATTAATTTTATAAAAGATTTTTTACTTTATTTACGAATTTATTTATATTTTAATCAGCTAATTACTGATTTATTTTTACATAGAATTATAAACAAATCTGAATCATTTCGATAACAATTCAAAACATTGTTTGGAATGCTTCTTTTCGTTTAAAAATCTGAATAGATGTCATAATAAAAACATTTACATATTTTCAACAATCGAACGGTTTTCTATTTTCTTGTACCTGATTGCGTTATTCTTTCTTCTGAAGTCTATCGACCGTTATGAATTTAATAGAACAACATTATTTAGTGATAGAACTTCTACACTGTGGTTTTAACACTTTATAGTCGAAGCATGTCAATGTGTATTTGTCAAAAAGTACATTTGTCGTGACAAAACATACAAAATGACATCATTATTCTTGTGTACTTGTGCGGCTATCATGTGAAAAATATTTGTGGTCAATGAATATCTATAGCCACATATGTACAAGTTTCGAAACCGTATATATATATATATATATATATATATATATATATATATATATATATATTACATTTGATAATTTCATTATTTGTCATACTATTTTTTTCCTATTGTGTTCTTTTGTTGACATTCGACGAATTTTTTTGTGGTCAACTCCATAATTTATTTCGATTTCATAAATAAGTAATGTTCAGAAATGTTGTGTAATATTATTTGTTGAAATTTCAATATAGCACACACATAAATGTACTAATTAAAATAGACATTAATTGGTTAATATTTTTTTTAGAACACAGATGCGAACTATTTTATCATCCGTCATATTATGTAATATTTTATTTATAAATATGTTAATTTCCATAAGCATATGCTTTTATGAGAATTGTAATATAAATCAATTCAAAAGAGGTCAAGGAGATATTCTCTATAAAATATGTCTAAGATATTTAGGTTTGCTCACTTAATCATGATTTATAAAAAAAAATGTTATAAACAATGCAAGTGGTTAGAATTTGATCTAATTTTTCTTGGGCGCTAATGACTGTAGTTGTTGACTCACCCACAACTCCAGATCTATCTTTCATCTTGATTAAATTTATAAATAAAATTTAAAGTATGTAAACATGTTTTTTATTCTAACGTTTTGAACCAATTTTGAATGGAAGTATTAGAGAATAATTTTCATCTTCTTAAATTTTTTTTTGTTAAGAATGAAAGAATATATTTCTGTTTTTGGAACACCATTGAACCGTATGTTCCTTACCAGTACCCACACCAAAAGTATTGTTTAGTTTATGAGCAGTTTCTGCTTTTGAACTAATGTAAAAAATTGCTCTTATTTGCTTCTTTTCTATCTTTAATTCAATAGGCCAATTTGAAGTAAAATTAACAATAGAACCAAAGTCGATTTTACCAAAATATAGGTCGAAAAATTCACTTTAAAATGATATTAACATGAACACGATGAAACGACACTCTCATTGAAAGAAATGAAGCTTAGAATTCAGAAACCAAAAACCGCAATTATTTTCCTACAAGCCTAATATTGAGATTAATCCATTTGTGAAATTCTGCAAACTGTTACTGTTCAGCTTCACAAAACGATTTATATACAGAAAAAAAAAAGGTAACAAAAAAGAATAATCAAAAATAATTAATTATGTGTTATTTCATTTGGAATTTGATTCATGTTACTAGTCTATTATTTGCAAGTCAAAATGTTTTCTTTAATTATAACACTGTTACCAATTAATAAAACCGAGTGTACATAATACTAATATGTCTGTTTAACGGAAGCAGAAATTACAATAGGAAAAAAATGTGAGGTACGAAAATTATTTAGTGCTAGCGGATGTTGTTGACGGCGAAGACAGATTTCAATTTCAAGGTCGTACGTGTTCTCGGATTCAAGATTTCGAGTATCCAATGTAGAGAACCGGCATCGATACAAGTAATATATATATATATATATATATATATATATATATATATATATATATATATATCGACCGATTCAATTCACAAAATACATTCACTGGAGCGACAACATCGTCGGTGTCGAGAATTGTGCACGCCTGCCCGTTCGTTTCAATCCGCCCGAGCAGGTGTGATGCATCGTTAAGCCTCCGGGCTTCCAACCTATGTTCGTTCTTATAACACTATTCGACTGTTTCGCAGAGAAAACGTTTTGTGTTCCAAATAATATACAAACGTGAATATGTATATATATATATATATATATATATATATATATATATATATATATATATATATATATATATATATATATACACGTAGTACACACACGATGTAAAAATGTCGTGGTGTTGAGATGAACGCTCGTGACAGAACAAGAGAGAATGTGTTTTCAATTTATGAATTGAATACATTTCATTCTACATTCGATAGATGTTTTTACGAAACGGTTATCGGTATTTGTACTGTCCTCGTTATTGTGAAAGATGTATGGAATTATCTCATCGTTGAAATTCCTCCGCTTAAAACATTTTTTAAGTACGCACTTAACACACGAGATATTATAAAATGGAACAAAAGAATTGTAAAGACTTTAAAAATAATAACATTGCCTGTCAGTTCTCTTAAACGATTCTATTAACAAACGCATGTAAAATTCAAACATAATATCGAATTTTATTCTTTTACTACATTATAAATCTTCCACGTTTATTATACTCTTTAAAAATTTACTACCCACAGCAAATTCAAATAAGTTTAAAACAACTCGATAGGCACTTTCAATACTCTTAATTATCTTTCACATATGAATTTTTCTTTCACTTATAAAATCACATTTTTTTGATCAAAGATGTTTAATCATTTTTGATTGCTAATTATTTCGATAGTGATACCCATCATCATCAGAATACTCCAAGGCAGTAGTGTCAACACGCAACCCACGAGACTCTGGAATGAAACCCTCGGCCTGAAGTAAATTTTATTAAATAATAACATAGCATTTAAAGAAATATAAAACACATTTTTAAAATATTGTAAATCCTGAACGTATATTGTAAGAAACATCATTTTATGGTCAATTCCGATTTAGTTCATTTTTCTACTTCCAAAAATTATCAAGAATTATATTACGGTTCAAAAATTAATTCTTTTAACCTCACAAACTACAAAAAATCGTTCTGCACAAAAATTTTCAGATCTTTATTGTTGCTTATGACTATACAGAAAAATCTGAATTTTCTGTATCTGATTCTACATCTCCATTGAAATGTGTCCAAGCAATAATCAAAAATGATTTATTGGAAAAATGTGTGCTTTGTGGAGTGAAAAAAGAACTTCTTAACACATCGTGAACTCTCATTTATTTATATTTTTATGATATTTTCAGTTATCATCATTTTTTCGCTATACAGATATCTTGAAATGTTCAAAACTGATTTATATCACATTTACACAAATAATATTGAATGCTAATGTTGTATTTGAAATTTTAAAAGATAATATTATTATAATTAAGATAATTTTATAATTAAATAAAAATTAAATAAATTACTGATAATTGAAATATTTTTTTTTATCAACTGAAAATCAAAATCGTTTTAATTCGACCTTAATATACATCAGCATGACTTTGATTGTCTGATTAACAAATTGATTGAACAAATTATATAAACTTCTGTTCAATATGCAAAAGTGGTTTCGAATAATGTAAATTCGGCCCCCCTCGTTGATGTGCGACTTAAGAAGCTGTCTCGACAAGTAGCATTCCGTTTCCGTTCGGGGTTTTATTATACGACCGTGATTCCTTTATTCTTTACCGGCAAGAAAACTTGTTATTGACCTTTTGTATGAAATACAAATGCATGATTCGTATGGAATAAAAGATATACTTGTTTTCCATAACAAATAGATGCCCTTCTTTTCATATAATAGGTCGAGGTATTATTCAATCATTTCTCAGTATCGTATTCATTTAAACAATAGTAGAAAATTAATAAATATTTACTGTTTAAATAATTATTTGTAATACTTTTTTTTATAAAGAAATAATTTAACAGCAATTATTTAAAAAAAAACTTGTTACATCATAAACATGTTTTTAATTAAAAAATCTGTACTCTGTCTACAAAATTACAATTTCGGAATCAAGGACATCTATTTGTATAAAGACAATGACTTGCAATGATGTAATTAATTAAAGAAGTACACTTTCATTCTCATTTATTTAACATAATTCTTCACGGAAATAAAATTATCATTTAAGAAATCTGGTCTGTTCTTTTTTGCATAAAACTTCTTCCTAGTTGATTTTATGTAGATGAGAATAATAGAACTCTACGTGGATTTATAACGAACCGAGTGTTTTTTTTAATATTTCTAAATTAGCTATTATCCGTAATGAGTTTATATGCAGTTTCATAAATTTATATCGTTTCCACTGAAACAATACATATTAATTATTTTAATTTGCATGTTCGCTGATTGTTGGCGACGTTAATGGTTAGTTTTTCATTCGAGAGATCGCCGGTTTGATAAACTGAATTCAGTTTTTATTTCGTGTAATTAGAAATATTCATAGACGAAAGTCACATTGGAGTAATTACATCAGTTGTACATAAATACAAATGTTTATGACGGCATTGTTTTCATTTTCCTTCAGTTCATTCATTTTTATACAAATTTTTAAATACGATTTGAAAAGTTTAATGTATTTTGTATACATATTAAGTAACTATCATAAATATATAAATATTCAAATCATTTAAAAAAATATACAACTTATTTAGTTCATAGTGAACACAGATAACTTTCTAAAAATTAATACAATACATTTTCTTATGGACAATTAAAGTATTTCACTGATATAATTTTTGTCTAAAATATTAAAACGTTTTGTCTTGTTATCAAATCGTTCAATTTCAGTAAATGTATTTTTAAATAGACTTGACAAGACAGTGAAGAAGACTACATCATTTCATTTTAAGACGAAATATTTTTACAAATTAATTGTTTACTCTTCATCTACCAGCATTTTACCGCAACTTTTCTGTTTGAAAATGTTTAATTTAAATTACTATTTGCATTTCGATGACGATGTCACCATCCTCAAAGATCTTAGGTACAGAAAATATTTTTTTTTTGTAGTTTCTGCACTTATTTCGATGACATTTATATCATCCTCAGGTACAGAAAAATCTGCAATAAATTCTATAAACATCTTTATTGAAATGAGCATAAATAAGAATAAAAAATTACTAATATTCAATTATTAAAAATTTTTAATGTAGAAAAAAATGATTGGTTGAGAATTGAAGAATGTTATTTTATAAAAATCGAATATTCTCTTTTTCAAATCTGCAAGTAATAAGTTTTATTGAAAAATGAAATAATAGCAAATCGGATATCTGGAATTTATTCTATTTTTATAATGATATTCAAATATAGATTACTTATTAATCATTTTTATAATTATTTTTATTAATAATGTTCTTTTCTCTTGTTCAATTAAATATCTAATAAATGATACTATTTTTTGAGACTTTATAAAAATAAATTATAATTTTAAACAGTTAAGAATGTCCCATTTGTTTTGTATTATATAATTCAGTTTATTTTTATTTAATAATCATTCAAATATATAAGTCGTCTAAATGAGTTTAATAAAAATATATATGGTCAAAATAAAATTTCAGCACTGTGACTAAATACACTCTTTCATAAATGATTTTTTCACTCAATCCACAAACAACATTTTTGTGGTTTGTGAATGAAAAATTCATTTGTAAAAGGAAGACATAAATTTCCTATTATGTATGTCGACACTGTTTATTTTTCTTGCGATTACAATATATCAAAACAAACACAGAACATTTGTTATAATATATTTTATATATTTGTTTATAAATTTTAAAATACACATTCCGAATATTTTGAATTTCAAATTGATTACAATTGCACGAATGGCTTTTTCACTACTTCATAAACTACAGAAAAAATGATCCAGTCAAAAATGTATATTTGATTGTTTATTATTTTTTAATTGTGCTTATGCGCATTTCAATGACGATGTCGTCATCTTCAGAACGCTATCGTACAAACAAATCTATGTTTTTTAAAAAATTGAACCTGTCTAATTTATATATCTAGAAATCTTTCTTTTTCTCGCATCACCTACTACTCATTGTTTTCTTCTTGTTATTTTTTCCTATTATAATTTATTTCAACTTGTATTAATTTACTGTTCAGAGTATTGTTAAAGTTAGTCATTTTTGGATTAAGATTTTAATCGTAATAAATACATAAAAAAACTTTGAAAAAAAAACAAATACATAAAAGAACTTTGAAAAATATCTATTGTATTAATCTTTTCACAAATGAATTCTTTTTTCATCTCACAGACTATAAAAAATGTTTTTGATTAAAAATACTCTATAATTGTTTTTCAATCAATTTTGATTAATACTTATTCACATTTCCATCATCTTCGCATGATATCATCTTATTCAAAGCACTGAGATGTGTCATCATCATTAATCACAACATACATAGACGTATAAAAATATATCACATTTATTAATATAATATTACTATTGTTCAATTATTCTTTTATAAGAACATTTCTTGAATTTATACGCGGTTTTGAGCAAGGGTGTCGAATCTTTTGGCTTCCTTGGGTCACACTGGAAGAAGAAGAATTGTCTTGAGCCACATGTAAAATACATTAACACTAACGATAGCTGATGAGCAAAAAAAAGGTCCGTGTATGATTTTCGTGATATCCTCCAGCACAGATAAGCAAAAGTCCTCGCATAATTATCCTTAATATGTGCAGTCCTGTTCGGAGGGTGTTTTAAAATCGATGAGAAGGTCACAAGTTTTCGATCACTGATATGAAAAATGTACATATCTAAGTAATAAAACTTCACTAATTTTTTTTTAAATATTTTTTATTATAAAAATAAAAGAAAAGAGATCAACATAAAACCATTGGGATATTTTACATTATTTTCAGAAACTAATGTATCAATATCTGGTTCGATGGAAATAGTTACAATTCTCAGTGAGTTCTCAAGGTGCTCATCAGATATTATCGTTCTAATTTTATTCTTCGTGTGCTTCATCGTTAAAAATAGTTGTACACAAATGTAGGTGCTACCAAAAAGCAATAATATGAATAAAGCATGATTGTGAAGCAAGAGATATTTTTCTCTGAGAAAATAGGTCTTATAAAAGTAAAGGTCTTATAAGAGAGACATAATGAAAATTTTCTTTAAGTTGAATCTAAGATTAAAGCTCTATGCATTCTATTTGGAAATTGGTAGGTAACATATTTATGTCAACTGAAAATGGAGTCGCAAATATATCAAAACAGTGATTATTTTTCCGGACATCTTGAAACCGGTTTTCAAATTCCTATTTCAAATCGAAATCATATTTTTCGCTGTTCACATGACAGTGTTTAGCTAACGTGTCGAAATGCATATAATTGTTTGCCTTACTTTGATCTTGCCATAATTTCAGTTTCATTTGGAACGCTGTTATGGTTCGAAATATTGTATTAATGAGTAAGTTTTGACTTTGGAAAGAATCGCAAAAAATCTCATAATGTTTTACATAAATTTACTATTTTGTGTTGGGCCACGGGTTAGACAAGCCTAGTTTAGAGGGTTAATGGTTTTAATGTTCTATTAGAAACGTATATGCACGGATGGTTTCAAAAATTGATCGAATGACAAACGAAAATTGTCGTAATCTATTTTTTTACGTTTCAAGCATTGACAAGTTAATTCTTTTGATTGAACAACATCCTACAAAGCGTGTCGAGAGTTTTGTTCTAAAATTTATCACGTAAACGTGAAACTAATTACAAATGTTTATTTCTAAATAAAATTCAAATGATATAATTGTGTGAGTTTATATATATATATATATATATATATATATATATATATATATATATATATATATATATATATATATAGATTGAAAGTATTTATTACAAAACATTATAAAGAACGAAACCATTAAGTTATTTCAAAAGATGATTCTAACCCAATTACTTATTGAAAAAAAAACAGACACACAACAAAGAAGTTACCATGACTAGAGAAAGGTGTTCGGTTGCCATGCCTTAATAATTTTTTGACAACAGCTCATATACTTTACTAGTTTTACCGTTGGCTAATATCTTTTCCATGTTAAGATGTTGTAATCAGCACAACCTGCCTTGCATGATAAATAGAGACGTGAATATTGTACAGATAGAAATCGAGTATCTGCGTTCGCCTGTTCGAAAATTTCAAACGATATCGATCAGCTGATTGTCACCAGCTAATGGAATGTCTTCGTGGGTTTCGATTATCAAGTATTTATAATTGCTCGTATATTTTCTTATTGCGTCGGCGTATCTCTGTCAAATATCAGACGGATTTCTGTTAAAATATCAACATAAATTAACGAGAATTGTCTAATTAGTAAATATTTCGTGATTAGATAAATTGTAGGTTATGTGCATAATCCCAAATCATTCTGCGTTGTCTATAATCAGTTTTTTTTAAACAAAGAAACATTAATTTTATAGAATGCCAGTCTAATCGTTTTCTTTAAATCAGAAAATTGCTTTTATAGAATTATCTCTATATAGGAATTAAAAAAAAAAAACGATATTCTGAAGAATGAAGGTTAATCAGTTTTAACTTTTAAAGAAGAAACGCACCATTTTTAATATGTTTATAGAATCTTAAAAAAATGTAACTTTCAAACGGCCAATAATCTATTTATACAACAAATTCAAACGATTAAAATTTCAACTAATACTAGTAAAGACTGGATATACTTTGATATTTTTAATTTACTCCTTTTTGCATTTGGTTAAATAATAATAAATATTTTTAATTATTCATACAAAAAACACTGATTATTAGATAAAAGAATGAATATATTTAATTGTTTTAATTTAAGAGATAGAATCTTATTTTGTCATGTTTAATTATCTAGTATCGTTTATATATATTTTATTACTTTAAAAAAATAGTAAAATTTAATAATAATAAAAGAAGGAAAAATATTTTAAAATATATTCTACTATTTGTATTGGTTGTTATATATTAAGACTCCTGATTTAATCTTATTTAATATTAGGTTAGTAGCAAAATAATTGCTGTTTATAACCTTCACATTCATATAGATATTAAACTTTTTTTGATTTTCCTAGCTGTTAGTGGTGCAGAACTATTGGATGACATTTTGTGCAAGCTTTCGAATTGTTGTTTGTGGTTATGATTCGACTAACGCCTTCAATTGGTCGTTATGAACTGAAGAAGAACGCCCGAGACCTTTTTCATATTCAAGGCTCTCGTCCTTAGCACGAAATTTTTGGAACCACCATTGCACCGTTCATTCATTATCAATGCCCACGCCAAAAGCATCGTTTAATTTGAAAGCAGTTTTTTGCTGTTTTATCACTCGTTTTGAACTCATACAAAAAATTTCTTCTTATTTACTTCTTTTCTATCTTTAATTCAAAAGCCCAATTATATAAAAATTAATAATAAAACCAATGTCGGTGTTACCAAAATATAGACCAAAAAATGCACTTTAAAATGATATTAACATGAACACGATGAAATTACACTTTCATTAAAAAAAATTAAGGTTAGAATTCAGAAAGCAAATACCGCAATCATTTCCTACCAACCAATTCCAATTTTAACGATTAATTTTTTTCTTGTTAAGAATTCAAAGAATTCAAAAATTATGAATCTATGTTAAAAAAATCAGAGACATGTATCTATCTTAAAATAAGGATATACACTTCAAGATTTTAATTAATATTCACAATGCATTGGTTAGCAATGCACTATCTAAAAACCTTGTATATACAAGTAATTATTTTTTTTATATACAAATCGAACAACGGAAATTCTTGTGTAGAATTAATGCATGTATAGTAGGTGAAATTTCAAGATTTCCCAAAACAAATTCGTGTAAATATCTGTGCGTCGATAAATAATTTGGATACTATTTTTATGGTTTCTTATTATTTTTTTTTTAGGTTTTGGCTTTTAAATATTTTTAAGAAAGATAATTTAAGAGTCCAACCAGACCATAGCAAGTAGTAACAAAAAGTATGACCTCGAAGATTAGGAAAACATAAATACAATTGGAATGTAAGATGAAGTATATGATTAAAACAAGTATATTAAAAAAATCCTATACTTTACAATTGTCTTCTAAAAGCCATAAAAAACATGTTTATTCTAAATTTAGAAGAAATAATTGATTGCTTATTTTAACTTTTTTAATTTTTGAATCCAATTGAATGACCAATCAAAAAGTAAAAACTTTTAGTAATATGTTATTTAATTCGTATAACTTAAGTGGTTTTGATAATTTTATGGTTTGAAAAAAAAACAATTTTCTAAAACAGTTTTCTGATTACAAATAGGATATTTTTAGAAAACTGAAATAATTTTTGGTACAAATCCATTATATTTATGGTTTTTAATAGATTTCTAATAAAAAAATTTAAAGATTCCGATTTTCGATTTTTGGTCTAAAAAAACGCACGACCTAGAGTATGGAGAATTTGATGAAAAATCAACATTTTCCAAAATTATTTTTTTTGGCAGGAATTCATTGTTTACTTATGATAAACAAAGTTCCGGCAAATAAAAACACATTTCATTCACTAATTACAATATAATCGGCAATGAAAAGATAGAATCTCGAAATCTGAAAACATTGACCTCAAAATTGATTCTTTTGTCCTCTTTGAAAATTTAGACAAAATTTTCGATTTTTTTTTCCATTCCAATAAATTTCCGATGGAAGAGAATCTAATTGTAATAATATATTATATTTTATTCACAAAACACATTCATTTTTTTACAATTTTATGGCTTACCTGAAAACACAAACTCTCAAAAACAGTTTTCTAACTATAAATCACATACTTTTCGGAAACTGGTATAATTTTTGGTAGAAATCCATTATATTTATGGTATTTAATAGATTTCTAATAAAAAAATTTGAAGATTCCAAATTTCGATTTTTGGTCTAAAAAAACGCACGACCTAGAGTATGGAGAATTTGATGAAAAATCAACATTTTTCAAAATTATTTTTTTTGGCAAGAATTCATTGTTTACTTATGATAAACAAAGTTTCGGCAAATAAAAAGACATTTCATTCATTAATTACAATATAATCGGCAATGAAAGATAGAATCTCGAAAAAATGTTTCTTCAAAATGCTTCTTCAAAAATCTTCAAAATTGTTTTTTTTTGGCAGGAATTCATTGTTTCCTTTTGAATAACGAAGGTTTGCAAAGTAAAACATATTTTTTCTACTAATTATGTGACTAATCGGCAATGAATGAATGAAATTTTAAAATTTTTATAAAAAAAAACGTAATACAAAGATATTCTTTTGTTTTGATTTTTAGATAAAGTCATTGGGTTTGTCAATTCATAAAATATTTTTATTTGAAAACTAATGATTCTTCATCACAAATACTGATTACTTACTAAAATATATATTTTTCTACAAATTTACATTCTAATAGAAAGTTTTCAAAAACCATTTACTGATCACATCGCATATTTTTTAAAGACAAAAATTGTTTGTAAGCCATTTCAAAAATGTTTCTAAAAAAATCTAAGAGTAAGGGCAGAAAATATGACACAAGATACCTAATTTAAGACTAGTGATAAATAATCTGTGGGAGTCTAAAAAATTTAAGCAAACTTAGAAAATCTAAACGCAGACAAAAAAAAACAGTAGTAATACAAAAAAAACTTAAGTGATAATATATAAAGGAGAACAACTACGTTTATCTCTTTTAAGTTTTCTTACTGTTTTGTTAACATGTCAAAATAAAAAATATAAACAAATTGATACCAGTAATGTTATAAAATTTCCACAACGGTACAGAAAAAAACATTTTTGGAAACAAGTAGAAATTAATATTGTAGGTTTAAAAATATGGAAAAGAATACTAATCAATTTTTCCAGTGTCTGTATTATCCTTATATATATATATTGTATATATATATATATATATATATATATATATATATATATATATATAAAATAGTATTTATCCACAAAAAATTAAAAACTTGCAAAAAAATCTATTGTCATTTTAATATAGGCATACTAACACACACACACACACACATATATATATATATATATATATATATATATATATATATATAAAACGATTACGTTGTTATATATGTGATATATTGTTATATGTTGTTATATTGTAATTATATAGACACAATGAGGTTAAAAAAAATATATTTATTATTTCATTCGGTTGCGTATACAGACTCATAACTGAGAATGGAGAGCGCACCGATCCCGGGGGTTGTTGAGCGAAGCGTGTAGGGATCGAAGCCCCCTAGTATTTCATAAAAATGTCTCCCAGAAAAAACTAATCTATTTATTACATCAAATGTGTACATATTTTCTTACAAGCAATTACTACAGCACCCCTTATCAGTAAACTCAAGGCTCCATGTGTTACGAAGTTCCGTTTCGTTTATCAAAAGAATAAACGCCGTACATTTTTATTCCAATTATAATATTGTACATATCCGTATCATCGCATTGTTCGCATTATATTTTATGCAGGACGCACGTCCACTGCATTTCTGGTGCTCGTCGAGCATTATGTAACGATGAATAAGTAAAATGCAGTAATTAGAAAGCGTGCTATACATATTTATGAAACGTTTAAATATGGATAAAAATGAAAATGTATTCATAACGTAACAATTATGTCATCTACTGTCGTACATACACACACACACACACACACACACACATACGCACCTTTGTCGTCGTTTTCTCTTGAACCTTACGCGATGGACGTTTTGTCAACGCATTGCAGATTAACAAGAACTTCATTTTAAATTTATTTTACGTACGAGCCGACGATTAGATTAGTTTTTCACCGTTATTTGATACTAGAAGTGTGTCAGTTTTGAATTATGTTTTTATTTTTTCAATACAGTTTATGGTTAATATTATCTAGTCCATATTTGTAAACTTTTTTTAAATATTTATTAATAAACATAACATTCATTAATTGTGTATACACTTTCTTGAGACAGTAAATTCAATGTTTGGATATTCTAACATATAAAAATAAAATATACTATATACACTCATAGACACACTTTATATATATATATATATATATATATATATATATATATATATATATTGTATAAATATATGTGTATATATATCTCTGATAACAAATATTTGCTGACTGATCAAAGTCTGATTATCGATAAAATCTTAAATATATACTAAAGTAATCCTCAGGTGATGTCATAAAAAGTATGGACTTATATTAGTAAACAATTCAGAAAAAGAGAAAACAATGAGAGAGAATCTTAAAATGATTTATAATTTATTATCTTAAGCACTAATTCTCGTTAAAGGAAAAAATCAAATAAGTATTAGATGTAAAAATTAATTCCATGCATTTAAATTGAATCAATCATAACTCTGGTTTAAATTCAAATATTTTCTCGCCGTTTTAGGATTTTCAAGTGCCAACCTTAACATTTAAAAACACTATATATCTTGGCCAAGCAGTTGGCATAACCTCAAAACTCTGAGTTACTAGCAACCAATTTCATATTGTCTACATAGGATGGGAAAAATTTTAAGCTAGACCGGTGGATTCCACATGAGTTCAGTCCGGAAAACAAAGAAACAAGATTCGATATGGCTACGTCCTCACTCACAAGGTTGAAAAGGAAGGATTTCTTTCATGAAAACATACCCGGGGATGAAAAATTGGTTTTTCACGACATTCTTGAGTACCGACAATCATGAATTACACTCGATGAATCATCGACATTGAGTCCAAAACTAAATATTCACTCTAAAAAAATGTTTTTGTCTATTTGGTGGGATATTAAGGATGTATTGTATTATGAGTTGCTCGAACCTGGTCAGTCTGTAAATTCAGAACTTTACTTATAACAGTTCATCCATTTGAGTGATGTATTAGAGAGAAAAATACCATTCACTGGCGAGGGAACGAGGAAAGTCATTTTTCAACCTGACAATGCTTAGCCCCACGTTGAAAAAGAGACTACAAACGTTATTTTTTCGTTTGGCTGGGAAGTTCACACTCATGCGACGTATTCATTGAACCTAGCCCCATTATATGATCACCTGTACCAGTCACTCCAACCTCACATGCTTGATACCCATTTTAAAACAGTGGAAGTGATCCGAAAATGTATTGACAATTTTATCAACTCAAAGCTGCCATCTTTTTTCGACGAGTGATTCATCACTTACCCGACAGATGGAGCAAAGTTATATAAAATAGTGGGAGATATTTTTAAGATTGAAATGTATTCTATTTTTCAGTAAATAAACATTCATTTTCTATAAAAAGGCACCGAATTAATATCTACACCTAATAGTTTCTCTTACTTCATTTAATACAAGTTCTGAATTCAATAATTATGAAAATAAATTCTGTAATAATTCACAAAATGTACATTTACCATACAAAACGGAATATAAACCATTTTTTCAATTTAAAAAAGAGTTCCTAACCTATACAAGTTTGTATCTTTAATTAGTGTAAAATATTGAACCACTACTTTTATTCAGTTATTAAAAAGACTTTATTTAATAAAAATAAAATTAATTTCAATTCCGCAATATTTCATTAATAACCTCTATCATTTGAAAAATATTTAAGATGAAATTCGTACTTTTAAATAGACGAACCATGCTTTTTATTAATTGAAAAGATTGGATTTGAAAAATGCAATTCTTAAAATCAATAACATCTGTTTATTTTTACAGAAAAGTTATGAAAAATATATATGAAAACAAATCAATTTTATCTTACAATTTACATGCTTATAAAAAAAAACTAGCTAGTACTTTTTGATTCTTTTAAAATATTAATAATTCAAATTTTTTTTTAATTAAAATAAATTTATATATAAAATTAGCTTTAAACCTTATTTAATAAAAAACTAACTATACATAAATATTTTATATCACTGTATATAATTTGCAATTAAATTTCAAACAACCTTCGCAGCAAAGAGACGTAATAAAAAAGCGTCGTTTTAAAATTTTTAAATATTTATGTAATTTAATCGGTTTTGTTCAGCATTTAACGATTTTTTATATTAAAATACAAACACAACTCATCACTTGATGAACACAATTCAGTTAATTTATGACGTCCTTTCATAACAGAATAAATTTTATGTCGTACGGCACGCAAAAGATTAATTCAGCTTTAATTGTTACATTATTATAATACAAGAATACGATTTTTTTCCATTTTAACACTGATGTTTCGAAACACTTCGTCTAATGATTTATTCATTGATGCTGGTACATTTTGAGTCGACCTTCGTAGCACAAATAGGTCAGAGACTATAATAAAAATTTAATTGAGGATCTTTTATATTTTCGTGCGTATCATTGAAAATGTTTCATTAAACTGAACTCTATTCTGTATTTTTTTAAAAAAATAATAAAGAAACAAGTTTTATCATTACTCTATCTCTTATTAAAATAAAATTTATTTGTATTTACAGATAATTTTTATAAGAGGTTTATTTGTAGTGAAATATTAGTGTGTTGCACCTATATTGTGATAGTAAATAAATATAAATTCTTATCAGAGTAGATAATTCAGTACATTTTGTAATACATAAAAGGTAAATATTTTTAAATTTTGTTTAAATTCACGGTCTGGGAACTGTTATTCATATGAATGTATGTATGAAGAGTTAATCAAATAATTAAAATAGAAAATATGCTATCAGATAAAAGTTCAGTTATATTTTTGTATTTTCCAACGTAATTTATTTTTACAGATCGAATTAATAATTAACGACAGAATACCTAATCACAATATTTCTTATGTGGTGGTATGAGATTCGAAGGTGAGATATTACTGAAAAAATACTCACTTTCAGTTATTCTGCTACTATTTCTATATTTTATTGAAATTCGTACTTAACTATGTTTAGATTATTAACGATATTTTATAATTGGGTCGTGTAATTGGAGCTCTGTTGTTCATTCTATTCATCAACGATCATTCAGATGAAATTAATTTAAAAATTCAACTTTTTTCTGATTACTTGTATCATTTACTAAGATTTTATGTTTGAGTTTGATGTTTAACACTTATAAAGTAATATTAATAATGTTTTTATTGAAGGAGGGGTAATAGTGTAAAATTGAATCTATCGAAAAGTATTTTTATAGGCTGAAGTTTGGACAGGAAAGAGATAATGTGAAAGGAGATATATTTATTAAGTACTTATATTTATTTTTTAATCATTTTGACAATTTTACAATCCATTTAACATAAGGAAAGTAAAAATCTCAATAGATGTTAGTGTTCTGATCATTTTGTTCAATGTGTGAAGATGGAAATAAATGAAAATGTTATTTTTCTTTACAAACATTAAATAATTTCTCTTCATCTGAATTAATTTTTTTTAAAAAATTTATACGTATTACGCATGCTATTCAATTAATATTCCGTGTTTAATTTCTATGAAAAAATGTTTTATTGATTTTACATTGATTTTTTGAAAAGAGGATCAAACCTCCCCATGTTCCCCTATGGACTAAAGAGATCAATCATTAAAAAAAGCGGTCCCTCTTTTTAAAACTTCTCTCAATCAATATTTATCAAAAAAATAAAACAAAATTTTAATATTTTAAATCTGAAAAATAGATTTAAGGATTATTAATGTTAAAGTATGTAATATTCAGATAATTGCTTATTTTTAAATAAAAATCAACTATCGATGTATTTATTTAAAATTAAAAATGAAACGATTGTATTAATTGAGAAGGAAAGAAAAAAAATACGTATTTAAATAATTCACTGTCGTTTCATTAAAATTTAAGCACATTCTATTTTTTTCTGTTTAAAATAATGGAAAACCGTAAATCTAATTTTCAAGTTTTATAGAAAATAAGAAATTGTTATAACTGTTATTAAGAAAACCAAAATAGGAATTTGAATTTTTACCATGTAAAAATTTCACAAGTAAAAAAGTATAATATATAACAAATTTGACAATTTTTTTAAAATAATTAACTGATTTTTGTAAATAAAAAAATATTTCTAAGAAATAATTATGCTTGATGTGCATGCATCTCATAAATAATGCGAACAACATAATTAGCATCACCCATTAAACGAAACACTCGAGTAAATCACACAGGATATTCACCTCGACAGATAATAAACTTCAAGGTTGGAATAAATCATGGGAAGAATAATTTAGGCAAATATCGATTCCGAGAACACAACTAGATTCAGCCGTTCGACACGAGACGAACGTGTTCTGGACGAAATACTCGTACTGAACAATATAATAAATTCATCTTATCAGTTCGAATTCGTATTCTCGACATCGATCTTCACATTATCGGATTTGTTCAGCTGTTGCGTGTATTTGACAACGAATTATTTTTATAAATGTAATCGACGCCATATCGAGTTCGAACAGACATGTAGGTGGCACTTAAATTTTGTTTACCACCCATGAGAAGAGAGATTCCCGTTCACTAAATGACATTCGTTTAATTTATATACTCATCTATATATATATATGAACATATTTATTTTCATAAAACGCATGCAACAATAATGTAACCCACATTCAAAAGTAAATAAATTAAAATCTGCTAAATTTTTAATTACCAAAATATTATTTTCAAACAAACACAGATGTTTTAATAATATTTCAAATAAAGTTGAATAACTTTTTTATTACTAAGGTATCCGTTTATGTGGGTGTTTCTATTCAATCTAATCTTTGTGTATATTGTCAAAAATGAGAATTTATTCATTTATTAAAAGTGTTTAATTAGAAAATATTGTCAAAAAAATTTCTGAAAATCAATTAAACAACAGATTGATACAATCTTGGATATAAATAAAATTTAAAAAATTATATAAAATAGATTAGATTTATAATTTATTATTCAATAAATTTTAAAATCCAATAAATCGATCATCTGAGTGTTCTCCATTACTGATTTCAGCGCGTGTGTCGTTTTCAGACAGATATTAGGGATTCTAGTATCCACCTGAAGATGGTGCACGTACCTAAATTAGTAGTGAGCAATAAACACTCAGATTATTTAAAATGACGACCATTAGATTATGATATAAATGAGATAAATATAAAAATGTACAATCATACATTTTTTTTAAAAAAAGAGCTATTTTTATTGAAATCAATCTAAAATATAACATTAATAGTCTTGCTTGAAGAATATTGCCTATTTTGGCGTACAGATTTTTTTTTAAATTTTCGCCATAACATTTATTAAATAAAAAGTACTCTCGAGATTAAAATCAGTTTTGAAATAAAGAAAATATTGTATTTTATATAAAAAGTGTGAATTGTGTTTCTAAACCTCTCAGACTTAAAACGTTGACTTGTGTTTTGGGACTAAGTTTTTGGAAAATATTAAAATATTTGTTAGCCTGAATTCATAAACACATTTCAGATTTGAACTATTTTCATTTTTGTCTGAATTTTTAATCAGGCATAAAATTGAATTTACTTATGCGATTTCTATTTTATTTAATTAAATAGAATATATATTAGGTTGGTAGGAAAATAACTGCGATTTATATTGTTTGTTTTCTGATTTCTCTAACCTTATTTTTTTTCAATGAGAGGGTCATTTCATCATGTTCATGTAAACATAATTTTAGAGTGCATTTTTCGGTCTGTATTTTGGTAGCATCGACTTTGGTTGAAAAGAAGCAAAGCCCATAGCAATATTCTGCTACTTACAAAAAATTATAAAATCGCTTGAAATACATTTTTACTTTCATCGAAATCAAAATTGACATGAAATTTTGACTGAAATAATATTGATATGGCGAAATATATTTCTTTCACTATCTAATTTTCATTTCTTGTTAAAAAACACATGAAAATATCATTCCTTTCTAAAATTATTAATTACTAGCTGATCAATTTTAAATCGTTTATTTTTAATGACTTGCTAAAATTAATATTTCATATTCTATTGACTTTAAAACAACACGGCCTTTGATTATATACTGTTTATTACAATTATCTCAAACAAATATTGATTAATCTTTAAACTCCACACGCGTGCCTCATTAATACATTTCCATGAATTCCTTATTTTATTTACTTTTTTTTCTTATCCACTTACAAATTCCAAACAAAAAATTTACGTTCATTTCATAAACTTTGAACGAGTATCATATATTTATACGAGTAATATTAATACAATTTTATACAATGTTATATCCGATTGTGTTGTTTGAACTAATTTACAGTTTATAGTAATATTGTTATATAATATGTAATTAATTACAATCACCAATATAAATATTATTTATTAGAAATGTCATATTTCTTTACATAATGTAATTAGTAGTTTTTACTTTCACTTTTCACTAATTCGATTCATTGCAAACACTCATTTGCTAAGTAGTAACCGAAAAATCGATTTGTCACATTTATCAAAACTTATAAAGATTAACAATGAAAGTACTATATTAGTTCCTTTTATAAAAAATAAAATAATAGTATTAGAATGTATAACAATGTTACTTCCATAGATGAATATTTCACTCCTCTCGATCAACAATTTTTATTGCAAATCAAAAATGATAAAAAAATCATTTTTAATCATTTTTATTGTTACAAATACCGTTAAAACAGTAGAAGAGATTCGTAAATGCAGTACAATTTCATCGATTCATAACCGGCATCTTTTTTCATTAAGGGATTCATCAGTTACCCGACAGATAGAGCAAAGTTATACAAAATAATGGAAGATATTTTGAAGATTGAACGTGTTCCATTTTTCTATAAATAAATATTCATTTTCTATAAAAAAAAAGGTTCGGAATTTATGTATATTTGGTACCGAAACAATTATTATTATAATAATGAACATATTTTACAAATTCGATAATAATCTTAAAATAATAAATAAAATCTGTACATTAAGCAATAAGTTTTTTTCTAATGTCAAAATAGTATAATTTAAAAAAAATGTATCTCCTTTTATTTCGAAAAATTGACAAAAACGAGTTTATTTCCATAAATTAAGTACGGAATTTTCATCCACAGAATCGAAATTATTCACACTTTAACAGAACCACAATTTCTGAACAAAAATATTCAATAATTAACAGTATTCATTTTATGATTGTTTCTTATGTCCATTTAGATGACAATACAATCCTAATATTTTCAAATAATAATCATAAATGATCAATAAACAATTATTGAATATTTCTTTATGATTTCTGTGAAAGTTGAAAATTTCATATGTGAATTCAAATCATATCACAGTACTAAAAGCTATACTAAACGCGTTGAATGTTAAAGTATATAAGTATTTTTATAAAAATTACAGAAGACCTTAGGTTTAATTATATAAATATTTATTGTATTTAAAACATTTTCATTTTATTTTCAAACATTTTGAGTCTTTAAAGTATATTTAATTATAACAAATCTCATCTAAAATCATCAGATTAACCTTATTTTTTATACTGGAGGTAAAATTTCATAATATCAGTAAAACTTATATACAAATCGTCTTGATTGATTACACAGAGTCTTCACAAGTTTAAATATTTACCATCAGATCACGCGGCACGGACATATCTGAAAACGTACAGATGTTCATTGTAACATCGTCGGTGGAATTTCATAGAGGAAGTGTTTCGAAAGTATCATCGGTGTTTATTATCATTTCTATATTACACGCTCGTCGTCTATAATAATGATAACGCTGTCGCAAACATTAAAAGATTATGCAGCCACTTATGTGTGTGTGTGTGGGATCGCTTGGACCTAACCGACGAATATATTCGCTCTTATATTTCGTTTGTGAATACACACACACACACAAGAATATATATCGTCGAATTAATGACTTCCGGTCGGTCTAGCGGTCAAATGATAATGCTCGAGACCAGAGATGTCTGTAGACGCCGCGCATAAAATTAATATCGAATTAAAAAAACTGTGAGCGCGGATTGTCGATACGTGCACGTCGTGCAGAAATAACAGTAATTACTGTGAATGGAAAAATGAGCGATGATGAGGATTTTTTTTATTCGTCGTGAACTATAATTAACTGCAAACGGACAGGTTTGATTATATATGGGAGGATAAGAACAGGATTAAAGAAATTATCACTTTCTTACTACATATATAAATATAAATATACATATATATATATATATATATATATATATATATATATATATATATATATATAATTTTAATTTTTAACCACCATAAATTGCAAAAATGGAAATATGAAAATTATAGATAATCTACTTGTTTATGTTATTTTTTTATCAATCATTCAAATATAAAAGATTTCTTGTTTATGTTTTAATTTTTTTTAAGGAAATTTCTAAGGCTTGAACTTAAATTTATATTTAATGGAATTTGATTATAATATATTATTTAATTATGTAAATTCATTAACGTGATGATAATGTAATTAATGTTTCCTGTTTTAAAGGACTTGGAGTACTGATAATTCTCAAAAAAAAATTCTAATAATATATTATTGTATGTTGTTATGCATCTGTGATACTGTTGAACGATATTCTGAAGATCTTCGTTTTTTTAAATCACTTAAGCTCGTTTTCCACTGATAGTTTCAGCAACTATGATATCTTCAAGTAGGTTTTAGATAATTAATTTATCTAAAATCTACCTGAAAATGATACACATGCCGAAATTACTAGCAAAAAAAAAGAAAATCAGTAAAACAAAGAGATGAATGTCACCATGCACATCACAATATGAATTTCTTAGAAGTTGAAACATAAAAAGTTATATTATTAGGTTGGTAGGAAAATGATTAAGGCTTTTGTTTTCTGAATTCTAACCTTAATTTTGTTCAGTGACAGTGTTATTCAATCGTGTTCATATTAATATTATTTTTAAGAGCATTTTTCGGTCTGTATTTAGATTACATCGACTTTGGTTTTATTATTAATTTTATTTCAAATTGGGCTATTGAATTAAAGATGGAAAAGAAGCAAATAAGAGTAATTTTTTGTATGAGTTCCAAACGAGTGATAAATCAACTGAAACTGTTCGTAAACTAAACGATGCTTTTGGTGTCGGTACTGTTGAGGAACGTACGGTGCAATGGTGGTTCTAAAAATTTCGTGCTGGAGACGAGAGCCTTGAAGATGAAGGTCGCGGACGTCCTTCTCCAGGACATAACGACCAACTGAATAGGTAAGAGTATTTTAAAGAGCTAACTGTCAAAAATGTATCGATTCTAATGGTGCTTATTGCGATTAATAAAGTTAATTATTAACTGGAAAAAATGTATGTATGAATTTAAAGGTCATATACCGCAATTATTTTTCTACCAACCTAATATTATTATATATTTATATACCTGCGATTCCGTTAAAATGTGTTTTTATCTTTTTGGATTACTTGAGTTCGCTTTCTATTACTGGTTTTAACACATGAACCATCTTTAGGCACACCATCTAAAAACCGACGTGAAGTTGATATACGTGCCGAAACTACTAGCAGTATTAATGAAAACTTAGTGATCGAAAAAGATAAAGACCATCAAAACCTCACGATGAATTTCTTACAAATTAAATAAAAGAGATAATTATTAAAAAATACCATTCTTTTAAATGATAGAATATCTTGGTTAAATGTGAACATATTAACGATTTTACCTTTACCTACTTTAATTTAAAGTTAAAATTCTTTTTTTTGTGGTAAAGATTTCGTTGATATGTCAATCTGATGATTTCAATTTTTGTTAGTAACATGATTTTTTATCTTTTGTCTATGTAGAACATAAAGACACATGAGATTCATAAAAAGCTACTCCACCAATACAATTTAAATAAAATTCATAATTTATTTTATAAGAATCTTGGAAATATCCACAACAGTATAAGGCATCTTTTTTATAAACATGATTGATATTTCAAAAAAGATTTCAAAATTAGAAACTCGAAAACGTGTCACTAATCTTATTTGATATTTAAATTAAAAAGACAACTTTTCGAAAAACAAGAAACCACTATCGAATATTTTTACATTTTTTTCACGGATCGTTTAAGTAATCCAATACTGATTTCTATAAACTATCGATCCCAATACATACACGTGTTTCAAAAAAAAATTATCAATAAAAACAAAAACAGAACAAATTGAAGATATTTTTATTACCGTTTCGTTAATGTTCGTTCATATGTGCAAAATATCAATAATGGATGTATGAAACGATTAAGAGGAGATATAAAATAAATCGTAATGGCAGTTTATTCTTTCTCCGATTGAGGTTGCATTCGATAATAAACAACAAACAAGAATTTAAATAGTCAGTAATCTTTTATAACTGCTCGGTTATTTACCTATAAAATTGCAATCGATTGATATAAATGCAAATGTTAAATTTTATCATTAGTATGTAAATGTGTTTTTTATTTATAAAATTTATTATGTATATATATATATATATATATATATATATATATGCATGTGTGTGAAAACATTAAATAAACGTACACTAAAGTATTTCTATTTGTAAAGTAAATGTGTTCTTCATAAATAAGTATATACATGTCAGAACAAATTCCAATTATCTGACATACGTCTACCAATCATTCAACTGTGTTTGCTTTAATAATGTAGAGAAAATAACTCATTGCTCTTGATTACAAAACAGTCTGTTGGAAATAATTTCGTCGAGCATGTAAATCCATTTATTTTATTTTAGTAATTATTTACTGAAGAGAAAGAAAATATAAATCAAATAAGAATGTTAAACGTTACAATGATAATACTTGTAAAAAACTTTCAAGAAAATTAATAAAAAGGTAATGATGGTGTTTGATGTACGTTAAAAAATGTAAGAATTGGACTGATAAAAAGATTCGATTTAAAAAAATCAGTTTTTCTTAGCGTTCTAAGGATGGTGATATGGGGTGAGTGAAAAATTCATTTGTGAAAGTGAATTTAGTGAATATTAGAACTATATTGCAACATATACGATTTCTGTATAGTCTATAGAACAACTGTTTTAGTAATTACCATAAACTATAAAAGTTTTTTGATATAATTGGCATATTTTTTATATAATTATCACAAATGACATTTTATTACAAAATAGTAAATGTCTTAATTACAACCGAAATCGAACATGCTTATTATTAATTTTTCTTCAATATTTTAAAGAAATCAAACATTAATGTCAACCTATACAAGTATGAATTTTTTTTAATAACGAAAAATGTTGATTTTAGTAAAAAAATATTTTTTAATTTTATACATATATAAAATATGATATTTACAAACAATTGTAAAATATATTTAATAATAAAAATAAAAAAAAAATATTTCAAGCTAAATATATTAATCTATCATAACGGTAATAAGACAAAGTACCTCGAATGTAAATAAAAATATATTTAATTGTTAATTTAATATAAAAAAATAAACAAATATCACCCGCTATAAAAAAGCTAGCATATTCATCTAAAAAAATTAAACCATATGTCGCTCTTTTATAAATTATATTAAATTAAGTCAATTAGTTCAGATACGTCCATAGCGAAATTGAAAGAGTTTGATTAGATTCATCCAAACAAAAAATTAATCGAACCAAAGATAATGAGTTTTTTCTGTATCTTGATACTCTGAAGATGATATCATCTCTGCCGAAATGCTCATAAACATTAATCAAAAATATTCGATAATCATTCATTGGACAAATTAAAAAAATATGGTTTGTGGAATGAATAAATATTTTTTTATGAAAGTGACTTTAGCCATAATGTCAGAACTAGATTATTAGAAAATACTCGTAAAATCGTTTAAATCGCCAATGAATGGATTAATATACAGCATTAATCACTGTTATCAAATTGATATAAAAATTATCTGTTTAATTAAAAATTATTTCAAGATATTTAGTTTGATTAAAAAAAATTTTTAAGTAATTTATATTATCAATAATTTATATTTATAGTCACTAATTGAATTATTATATACTCATTATATATACACAGTTGGGGTCAGTCGTATTCGTGCACAAGAATTAATACTTCAAGACAAGAAAAAGTTGATAAATAATGACTGATTAGTAAAAATGGTTTTACAGTCTACAGTGTAGAGTGATGTTGCAACATATTTTTCTAAGAAAAAATTAATCATTTTAGTATTTACAATAAAAATGGTGCACTAAGATAAAATTATATGCATGTTCTATGACACTCGTATTCATACACTTAAGTTTTCGTTTGAAACGTGAACACATTAAAACTTAAAATTTCATATTAGGAGAGTTCAGAAAATTGATATCTCTAGAATGGTAACGTTTTTGATTCTTTGTGATACGTGAATTAGATATCAGCAATCATGAGAAGAAGAGGATTCGAAACAACCATATAAACAAGGAAATTGGTAGTTTCCTTATATGAAAACGGTTAATCTCTAAGAGAAATTGGTAAATTAGTTCAAATACGTTATTCCACCGTGCTGTATATTATAAAAAAGTACAAAAGCGAAAACAGTGTCGAAAATAAATCTAGAAATAGAGAAAAAATTGAGAGTGAAATTTTGAAGGAAGTAAGAATGGATCCTTTAATTAGTGCTCCTAAACTTTCTGCCACTATTAGGTATACAACTGGAAAAACGTTGGCGCACGTACAGTTAGTAGAGCCTTAAGTAAATATACTACACGAACAAACTAGCAAGAAGAAAACCCTTTTATTAGTAGTATTAATAGAAAGAAGCGTCTAAAATTTGCTAAAACGCATGTGAAGTTAAGGAATAAAGTCATTTTCACAGATGAGAGCAAATTTTGTCTTTTGGAAAGCAAAAAGTATGGCGAAAACCAAATAAAATACTGGACAAAAAATACCGATTCCGACAAACAAACACAGTGTAGGATCAGTTATGGTGTGGGGACGTTTTTCGGCTTCTAGAGTTGGAAAACTACACTTTATTAACGGAATCATGAATACAACAAAATATATTGACCTTTTAAAGAACAATTTAAGAAATAGTACTGAACATTTAGGGCTGGCAGATAAGCTTGTGTTTTATCATGATAATAACCCAAAACACAAGTCGTTGGATTCTCAATTGTGGCTCCGCTACAATTGTCCTCGAGTTTTAATAAATACACCTTCACAATCACCTGACCGTGAATTTATGGTCAATTTTGAAGACAAATATTCAAAAACAAAAATTGTAACATGGGAGATCTGAAGTCTGCTCTGTTATCCGAATGGGAAAATATTACACCGGATATTACAAGAATGTCAGTTCAGTCTGTCCCAAACAGATTGAGAGAAGTAATAAAACAGAAAGGCTCACTACCCGATATTAGATATAGTAATTTTAATTCATTTTTTTAGAAAATATTTTTTTGTACGAATACGACTGTCCTATGTTTTTTGAAATAGCTTTTAATTTTACTTGTTAATTTTTTTATTAGTGAATTAAACGATTAGTGATTTTTTATAAAAAATTAAAATAACATAAATATAGTATTTTATTAATAAAAAGAATTAGATATTTCATCACTATTTGTTTTTTTCAACTACTATTTCATCGATCGATAATACTACTGTATGAATACGGGTTGCAGACACTATTATTTATATATATATATATAAAGAGACATTTATATATAAAATAATTAAAATTCACTTCCGCATCATCTTATTTCCTTATTATTAAATCGAATAAAACGACGACAAATATGAAATCGATATAAATCAGTTGAATGTTTCATTTCGCACATAAATGGAAATCCGTGTCAATAATAACGAGTATAATTTACCTGACTGACTTCCGACATCGCAGGCGAAGAGTTCATGATACAATTGAGCTTATCATTGTCACTTGAAGCCGGCGAAATAGAGGCTGGAGAGCCTCGTGTCGGCGATGTCGCTGGTGTGACTTGATGTACATTCAGTACACTCTCTTTAGAACTCCTGTTCGGCGAGATCCGAGCCGGAAAACTCAACGTCTTCGTCCACTGTGATAACGTACGGACCATCTTCGATACTTGATTGTTTTTTTTTATTGTTGAAAACGTTAATAGTTTTATAATTGAGCAACGAGTGAGAATTAAACAGATTTCCGTAATCGCTATACGAACATATTTATATTATAAACTTTTTTTTCTGTATTAAGAAAGTTCGGATGTCACTGTGTACAAAAATTATACGAATATGTATTTTAATACACGTTAATGTTTTTTTTAGTTACAAACTGATTGCACAATTTTACATAAAACTTCTTAGAAAGTCGTAACCGTATGCATGTTTTTACTGATCATTGAAATGTTTTAGTAATAATATATTCTCAACTAGCACAAGCGTCACGATATTTTATTTTATGAATATTATACTTTTTTTTATAAAATACAGAAATGTTTTCAGGTTCTTTCAAATTATTTGATTTAAACAATACACTAAAAGATAAAATCAATATTTTTATTTACTCTTTTCAATAAAACTTCAATTAAGAAAAAAAACTATATTTCAATAGATGTGTGTACAGAGATAAAAAAAATCATATAGGATACTATACTACAACATTACACACCGAATATCACAACAGTTTCCTTCCAACTAGATAACTAACCGAACGGAATTTCTTTCAAAGCAACAACGCTCAGCTGTTCGACCATCCCCCACCGTTTTTATGTTTGTATTCATTCTTTCTCACTCAGCTCATCCATCCTTGGCACCGAAGAACTTCGAAAGCAGCTGATAATTGAATAGCGAATGTATTTCATGGATCGTGCCAGAATGCTTCCTCGTTCACAATTTCTGTTTTGATAAAAATTCGTTCTCGATTGGAATGAAACAAATCGGTTCGTTTCTATGTGATATTCATAAAATATTTTCAAATATTGATAGTATCAAAATTAATTAAATTTAATACACTTTTCCATTCTTATAAATACTGATAGACACATATGTTCTATTGTTACGGTCGAATTACTATGCATATGTGAATTTTACCCCTTTTTATTTTCAAATAGGGGCAAGTTGAACAACTATCTATTGCAAAAATCGACAGGGAATGAAACTAATTTCTAGTACAAAAAATCACTGGAGCATACAAAGTATTTTAATAATATTACACATTTCATACTTTTGAATATTAGGTTATTATCATCTAAAACAATCAGTGATTTCACATTAATGGCATGTAAATATATATACATATACTTACACATACACAAATATATATATATATATATATATATATATATATATATATATGTATGAGAACTTTTAATAAATTAATATTTTTATCTACCTTTTTATATTAACACACGTTTGTTAAATTAAGATAATATTTTTATGGGCTATTTTAGAATAAACCAGAATTGCGCAATGAATTTTATTACAATTTTATTTTATGATCATATGTTACTTTTTTATATTTTATAAGTTTATTTCAGTATTTTATACAGTTATATTATAAAAAAATTGATCACAACTAAAATAAATGTGTAAATAAAAAGACTAGAAAACAATCCACAATAATGGAACAAAAGTTTAAACCAAAGATGTAGAAAATTAATCAAAACTTTGTATTAAATTATTGATTTTTAAATGTTATAAATTATATCAATAGTTTCAATCTTTAATGTACAATACATATACTGAATTAGTATTATATATATTCAAAAAATTGTATTTGACACTATGGCTAAATTCATTTTACGGATTAATTTTCGATCGCTCGCGTTTTACATTTTTTTATTATTTTTTTTTTGTTTTATTAATAATAAAACCAAAGTTGATATTACGAAAATACAGACCGAAAGATGCACTTTAAAATGATATTTACATGAACACAATGAAATGACAGTTTCATTAAACAAATTAGGATTAGCGTTCAGAAAACAAAAATCGCAATTATTTTCCTATCAGCCTAATAAAATATATTCTACATTTTAATAATTTAAAAATACTTGTACAATAATTATTTAATAAGGTATTAAAGTCCTTTCTAACTCATTCTCATAGTTTTATTTACTTTTTTTTAATTTAAAATAGTTCTAAGTCGCTGGAATAAATACTGTTTGACAAATTAATTTAAATTATATTTAAAGTAACTTATACCTGAATAAGTAACTGATATTGTGATAAAATATCATGTGAACAAACTTTCCCTTAATATTAATTCAAATCTGATCAATTTGTATATATATATATATATATATATATATATATATATATATATATATATAAGAATAAAATCTTGAAACAAACCATATTGTATTTCTTGAAATTCAGGAAACAAAGGTCAAGCTTGACATTTTTCTGGCTTCAAAAGTTCATTCGTAAGTTAAATGTACCGTATTTGATTTCTAGACAAGTGTCAAAGAAGAACATGTCGCTACCGGTGTCCTGTGATTCTAATTAAGATTCGGTTACGTTTTTATTCGATTTCGAAAACAAACATTTTCTATTTCCTCTTGTCAACTTGTAAATCAGTTCAATCGAATGAACAAAATGGTACATTTGAATAATAAGTACATAAATTAAAAATAATGGTTTAGGTTCTTGATAAAGAAATAAAATATTTGAATAATTTCATACAAATTTTTCATTCCTCTATGAGCATGATTTTTTTCTGATAAAAAATATTTATTTGATAATTGAATATCTTGGTAAATATTTATAAAATAGTTCTGGCACTTGCGTGAAATTTACTTTCAGAAATTAATTTTTCATTCAATCCACAAACAAGAAAATTTGAATGAAAATGTTTAATAAGTGATATTAACCATTTTTAATTATTACTTATGTGTATTTCGATAGCGAAGCTATCATTCTTAAAGAGCTAAGATACAGAAAAAAAGGTTCTGTAGCTTGGTGCTCTGACAAATTGACAAATATTTTTTGATAGTGGTATTTAATGTTTATTGT
Source organism: Acanthacorydalis orientalis (assembly GCA_034766995.1). Taxonomy (NCBI): domain Eukaryota; kingdom Metazoa; phylum Arthropoda; class Insecta; order Megaloptera; family Corydalidae; genus Acanthacorydalis; species Acanthacorydalis orientalis. The sequence continues at coordinate 6,800,259 of CM068314.1, forward strand.
ACAATTTAAATGGAAAGTTAGAATAGTTATGAGTTTCGAGATGGAAATGTTAAGTTTTAAAATTAATATGAAAATTAATAAACCCAAGTGAAATAGATATATTTATAGAAATGAATTTAGCAACAGTTCCAAAAGTATTATAGTTTTATATTTTATAATATGAAAGATCAAGAAAATGTATCAAATTTTTTATTTGCTCCCATTGTTACATTTATATATATATATATATATATATATATATATATATATATATATATATATATATATATATATATATAATTGTATTATATTTCATTTGTTCACAAAGATATATACTGCATATGGTTTCTGCGGTGGGCAGATATAAGTAATCGTATTAAACATGTTGTGTTTCTAGATTATTCATTACTGTATTCACAAATCCGATTCTAGCACTGAAATCATAGTAAATAGTATTGTACAATACTCTTTGTCCATTTATATTTATACATGAGGCATTATGTTCGTATTTATCACTGAATAACGTAAACGTATAAATATCCTTTGATGTCTATTGATTACCTTATAAAAAAATATATAACGATGTAGTACTTGCTGAGTTAATTGCAAGTTAAATCATCGATGATGTTATTTGTTGGTATTGTGGGAAAGTCTTTACATATTTGTTAAAATATGTTTCTTTATATTAAAAGTTTCTTTGTTAGAAATACACTATTTGAAGTGTTGAATTTGAAATATTTCTAATATTTTTACTGTTAATGAACACTTGTCGATCTTCGATTTGCAAGTATTAAAAGAAGCCGGATTTAATTAGAATTACTTCATTAACATTAGGTTTTAGTTAAAAAGAATACTTGTTGTTTTCTCATGAATGTTATCATGGCTGAACAGATTATTCATCATTTTTAAATTGTGTATTTGTTAATACGGAACGAAAGGGTTTAAATCAGCAAAAAAGTGTTTAAAACCCTTTCGTTCTTTCTACGCCGCCCTGTATTAAAGAACTACTTTCACAAAGGCATTACTTTCTTACCCTATAACCAAGTACTGCATTAAAAAACATATTTCTCACATATAAGTGGTTCAATTTATGCCTCCTCGTGAAAGTATTAAGAAAACCCAAAAATTAAAAAAATCATGTTATTTTTAACTTTGAATTGTTTTTTATTACTTTCATGTGGAAGCCTAAATTTGAATCGCCTATATAAGAAATGTAAATTTTAGCAACACACTTTTACTTAAATAAATTATAATATCGAATAAAAAGAGTGATTCTACAGCTTTATGATTCTCTACAGTTTCACAACTCTGCATTCTTTGTTTAAGATTTTACTTCTCCATTTTCAAATTCTTAATTTTTCTTTCATATTTTTCAGTAAATATTGAAAAATATTATCAAAAAATATCTGTCGTTATGTCAGATCACTGAGGCACAGATAAAACTATATTCTGTATCTTAACGCTTCAACGATGATAGAATTGTCATCTAAAAATCTATATAAGAAACATTTTGAACAATTTCGACCAGGAAAAAATGTTTGGTTTATGGATTGAATGAAAAATGAATTTGTGAAAATGAATTTACTCACAGTGTTACAACTGTATTTTGAATACTTGTCAAAATATGCAATTATCAAATTAATTAACAGTTTTTTTATAGCAGCTGCTCTTTTAAAATATTTGAAATTTTGTTCTATTAACTTTTACAGAGAAATATTTAGTTTTTGTCTTTGCTGCTAAATTCACTTTCACAAATGAATTTTTAATTCTCCAGAAACTACAAGCATTTTTTTTATCAAATAGACTCAATAATTTTTATTGATTATTTTGACTGTTGGTTGTGTGCATTTCGGTAACAAAACAATCATTCTCAGATTTATTAAGAATTTCTTTTATTCCCTTTATGAGAATGAAATATTTTTATTTAACTACGATTATAGTGATGTACGTTTCTTTCATTTCAATCAGTATTTAAACGAATCTTTATATCATTTTGGTTATAATTACAAAATTTCTTAAAAATATAATATTTCAATTAATCGACACATGTCAACTACTTCGTCCCAACAACAATCAATCTTACCAGAAACAACAAATATGAAAACACTAACCATGTGACACACATTGCAGTCATTAAACTATAAAAGCATTTAACATATTAAAAACATACATATCAGAGATATATTACACATGTACGTTTTTTATGTAATTAATTGTATACAAATGAAATAGTGACAATTTGTAAAACGACCACAATTATCGTTAATCTTCTCTACCTCTTTATTTTATTGCGAATGCCTCTGCAATGTGACATTCTTTTCGATCCGTGTACGTGTGGAACAGAGATAGAAAACCTTGTCGACCGCAATGTCACTAATTCGTTTCTTTTCTTATGGTCGATGGATTTTCAATACGCACGGTTTGTAGTAGGTCGATTCGATTCGAAATCCTAACGGTTGATAGCAAATACTAATGCAATCGGATATTGAATTGCCGTCTTGTAAAGATCTGAAGACGCTTGCGTGGGTTAACACGTATGTTTTTGATACACAACCCCAATTTCTTTATATATATATATATATATATATAAAAAGGAATTTCAATCCATCGACGTTTAAAGTCTGAAACATTATACGTTATTTCCGGCCATATCATGGATATTATTGAGATATTGTTCAAGTTCCAGACAGATTTTTATTATGAAAAATAGTATCATTGAAACTTTAACTTCAAGGTTTTTAACAAGTTTGCGGTTTGTTTTCTTATTTATTAAAAATGTTACGTTGGTGCAAACATAATTGCGGTTTTTATGTATCGCGTATACAGACCCATGTATCAGTTAAAAATTATATTTATTAATCAAAATAAAGACCGTTGGCCTGCACACATTTCTCCCAACGGAAAACAATATTGTTTATTCCTGCAAGATAGAATTTTGGAGTCCTGGAATTAACAAATTCATCGAAAGGGCTTGATGCTTGATCTTTGAAAACCTTCTGTCGTGCAAAATTACTCAAATGTTTAAAAAAATGATAATCTGTCGGAGATAGGTCCAGCAAATAATGTGGGCGAGGTAAGGTTTTGTAACCCAGTTCATTTAATTTTTTTAAAGTTGTTTGTGAGACATGTGGTCGGGCGTTGTCATGAAGAAGAATTGGTCCTCTTCGATTGACTAATGCTGACCGCATCGGTGCAACTTCTCATGCATTTTTTCAATATCCTGATAATATTTTTCTACTGTTATTGTTTCACCAGGATTCAATAAGTTGTAGTGAATGATGCCACTTGCCGACCATTAAATAATAACCATATTTTTTTCACAAAGCTTTGGTTTAGAAAACAGTTTTGGTGCTTCTTCTCGGTCTAGCCAATATGATGAACGTTTCAGTTGTTGTAGAGAATCCACTTTTCATCACATTTAACAATGCGACCACGAAAGGGGTCATTTTTGTTAGACAAAAGGAGTAGAAAGCAAACTTCCTATCGCCGAATTGCATGATGTTCGTTTAGTTCATACGACACCCATTTATTCAGTTTTTTTATTTTTCCAATTAGGCTCAAATATCGAACAACTGTTGAATGATCAACATTGAGTACTTCTTCTATCTCTTGAGTTGTTTTACGTGGGTCCGCTTCAATAATGGTCCCTAAATCATTATTGTCTATAGCTGAAGGACGTCCACAACCCTTCTCATCATCAAAGCTTTCATTTCCATTACGAAATTTTTGGAACCAGTGTTGAGCTGTACGTTCACTAATTGACTCTTCTCCAAAAACAAATTTGACCAATTTTTGTTGCTCTACGACCCAATTTAAAATCATACAATAAAATCGCACGAATTTGCTTTTTTCATGACTAGTTTAAGAGGTTATATCCAACAATACTAAAGATTGAAAACAATAAATATAAGCTGAAATCAATGGTGCTAATTTTATTGTTTACAATGACTATAACAAAAGATAGCGGTAATTAGAAAAATCGGCACCAAACTTAAAATGATAAAAACCGCAATTATTTTAACACCAACCTAGTAATATCAATATTGAAGGTTATTCAAACCTGATTTTCAATAATATCAATATCAGACTATTCAAACCTGATTTTCGAATTCAAGATTTATTGATTAACGATTTCAGTTTCTTAAAAAAATGAAATAAATAATACATACGCGTACGTGCATTTACTTCTATAACATTTATGTAGTAATTGTATCGTTTTATCAGTTGTATACGTGTCTAATACCGCATATATAAATTTTATCTATATTTAACTAACAATTATAAAAAAGCCTTGACGTTCTAGAATATATATGACTTAAATAACAATATTGCGAAAATATCATCAGTAGAGAGATAGGTGTTGATGTAACAATTTAAAAGTTGAAATATTTCTATCGCTTGTCATTAATAGAATACGAGATAAGAAAGAAATATAATATTAAAACACTTTCATTAGCGAATCTTATTTTAAATTCGTGATTTTTCCTTTGTAAATATTTGAATACATAAAACCTGAAAGTCCTGTATATTTGTAACATAAATCCATATTCTTTTCATTTTTAAATAGGAAATCTTTTTTTATCAATTGTCATGATTTTTTCAAAATATAGTTTTGGCACCGTCGCTAAATTCGCCAGTAAATTTTTCAATCAGAACACATTCTACAAAAATTTTTTTGATCAAAAATTATCAGTAATTATAATTAATGAAACATTATCTTTTGAAAAATTATATTCAAATACTGACTATCTGTCATCGTTTGTTAATAGTTAAATATGATTTCTATTATTTTTTTATCCGTGCTACACAGAGTTACCATATTTAATATTTTTATATTACATATGCTATTATTATGTTATTTGAATGTTTTTACAAATGAATTTCTCAATCATTTCACAAACGACAAAACAATCTTATCAAAAATATTCAATAAATGTTTATCAATCATTTATGATTTGTACAAGTAGTTATATGGGGCGATCTAATCATCCGCAGAGTGTTTAAATATAGAAAAATCTCATTAACAATTAATTATTGAACATTTTTGAACAGATTTGTTTCTACGGTTTGTGAGGTGAAGATGGAATCTGAAGTGTTTCCTTAAAAAAGAATAAAATAAAATGAATGATTTTTTACGCAGTAGGTAGTTAATTAATTAATTTATTTCACGCAGTCTTCAAGTAAACACACTATTGTTCATCTCAAAATAACATACAACGTTTGATGTACACACAAGACATTTATTTATATGATCTTTTAGGCACGTGCTAAATACAATAGAACAAAGATTATGTTCAAATACTAACAATAGATTGTATTAACAATATATTGTAATATTATACGATATGTTGTAAATTATTAATAAAATCCTTAATCGGAAAACGGGTTTCAAATTTATATTGAAAAAGATCTTATATCGTTTTTATACGGTGTGTCTGAGACTTTTTAAATAGTAGAGTGGACGAGTGGTGTTAAAGAATGGTAAAATGAAAAGAATAAAACAATAATAATATATCAATGTAAATACATTGGAGCTTTCTTAATGATTATTCAAGCATTTCTGTAAAATTCCAACTTATTTACTTATGTTTTTTTCTTCACTTTGAATGCAGGCTTTGAAGATTAGGACAGATCCACTAGTAATCGATAAAGTAGAATGGTCGATACGAAACTGACTTGAATGAAAGTATTAATTGTTTCATTGATAGAATAAAATGAAAATGTTTATTGTCTTTTTTTACTTGATTTTTTTTTATAAAATTTCAATATTACTTTTAGTTGATTACACTCTTTAAACTTCACTGGTTTCTTATCCCTCCAACGATCGGGATTTTTCTCAACAATTTTCGACTCTTCGGAAAAACATTTGTTTTTGTTTTGAAAATTAAAAAATAATTTGCCAGTGGCGCGTTATAGCTTCATGGGGCTCAGGTAAATTTGAAGTAGAGGGCCCTATGTACAGTGTTGTACTACAGTAATGAATTTATAAAAGATTGGTTTGGGACCCCCCTGTTTTGGTACGGGCCTCTGCAAATTGCCCTTTTTTCCCATAGGATAACGCGTCACTGGAACTTCCGAATCAACAGGAAATGCTGATAGATAATTGGACTGGAAAATCAGAAAATCGTATATATATAAATATATCCTTCAAACTTGATTTCAATCTGTAGGGTTTAAATAGCTAATAGTTATAAAATTGAAATAAAAGAAATGTCTATATATATATAATATATAATATATAATATATAATATATAATATATATATATATATATATATATATATATATATATATAACTTTGTAGAAATAATCAAAAACGTATTCTAAATTCTAGAATAAATATCGGTATTTATTTATTTTTCTATAAATAGCTATTAAACAGTCTACAATCTGTTGTTCTGCGTTTTTATATTCTTAGATACGATCACACGTTTCAAAGGCGGTCTTCGTATTTACATTTTAATTATTATTTATATTTACCAAATATTCGTTGGGAAATAAATTCATTAGTTAACGACCATTTATTAAATATTAAACACTATAATAAAATTTACAGACAGTTGTTTAAATCTGAAACTCAATTATTCGCAAATAAACAAGAAACGTTTTCTCTGATATCGACTCAGGTCTGTTCTCTTCGTCATTTTATTAAGAAATTATATATATATATATATATATATATATATATATATATATATATATATACACGCACGTGTACGTATTTATATATCTGACTCATTTTCGAGAAAATATAAAATTGTTTCCAAGAAAGTATTAGGTAATCAATGTTAAACTTTTAGTACTTATTAAATATAATCATCGGTTGTGTTAAAATGTAATTTTGACGACATGAATAATAATATCGTGGAAAAATTATTAGTTTTTTTTTTGATGTGTAAATGAAATATTAATTTAACCGTGAATGAGCTTCGGAGATATTTGTATAATATTGGTTTTTATACATATTTTCGTATAATAAACATTTAATCCCTTAATCGTTGTGTTTTATTTTGAGAATGTGCACTGTTGTGTTTAATTATTTCTAGGCGATGACGAGTATACTCTACGAAAATACTGTAAATGCACTTGCTGTAAGATTGAGTTAAATTATAACAAAAAGATAATTTTTTTTTGGCTGTTTCTTTGAAAATTTTTTAATTTTATTGATAAGTAATTCACAAATCGTATTTCATTACTGTTTATTGGCATCCATTTTTTTAATCTTGAATATTGTTTCAAATTCAGGCGACTTTCTAAATATTGCTCAGCATATAAATTAGTTTGATCCACTATTATGTTTAGTAAGTCATAATCTAAAAAAATTTCTATATAGAACACACATTTGGTTTTTGACGAATGGAGAATAGTGAAATTTGGGCCAGGATGAGCAGTAAATTAAAATGGTGCTCGCTCTCCACCTTTAATATTCCACTGTACATTTAAATTTTTATTTTTTTATCGGGTTTATTATGTTCTTCATCCTCATCACAACTTTTTTCAGATGACATTGAAATTATTGATATTTTTTTCTATGACCTTGTATGTAAAACGGCTTTTTCATTATCTTCTTCAACCTCATCACTACTTTCATCACATTACAGGTGTTATCGCTCTTTTCCGTTTTCTTGGATGTAAAGTTATATTTTCATCAATATCAATAAAACTCATCTGAGAGGATAAATAAAAATATTATTCACTTCACAAGTTTTTCTGTTACACCCTATAATACCTTCTCTAGATAGTAGACGTAAGATTCAAGAAACAAAGAGAAAACTGCTTAGAAATATTCTAAAATGTACTAAAATTACAAATATATATTTTTTTATCTAAAGTTTACAATAAATAGCAGAATTTTTTTCTGCATGGCGAGTATACTCGACATTAAACAAAAAATGAGATCTCTTCATGACAAGCACATTCGACATAAACGCTTAAGGGGTTGAGTAAAATTATATAATACTAAAGGAAAAAAATTCAATTCATACTGGTGTACACTTCCAAGGTTACCGAAAACAAAGACACCATCATTCAAACAAACATACTTTTTTTTGCTGTAAAGGAAATGCCAAAATCTTCGACAACAACAACATCAACACAACGAACTAAAAAAATCGACGTGTATAAAAAACTCGACTGCCAATAAAACGATACACAACAAGGCAACAGTCGTGTTTCATTCAACAAAATCTGTCGGGAACACCGCGCATTTCTGTATCTTTTAATAACGACGCCGTGTGTGTTACGGACAAATAAATATCACAAGAACCGCAGCGGTATGACACGCGGTTTACGAATAGATTTATATGAATTGTTTATTGGAACGTTTCGTCTCTGTCGATAGTACAATGCGAGAACAACGTCCTTGTTCGACCTCCACGATTTCGACATCGACTTGTACGGACAAGTCCGGCAACGGTACGTTGATCTGACAATACAGCCCTTCTAATTGAATTTATTGTTTAATTTGCACGTTGGATTTATGCGGCATATCGATATTTATATAATTTAATAGCTGAATAATTCATTGCTAAGTCATGTACGTAGATATGTACACACACAGACAGACAGACACACGATACCACTGTTAGGAATTTAGAATGGAAGTGGCAATGAAACAAGCGCATATACAGACATAATATTTTAAAAGTTTTAATATGGATACAATTATAAATATATTTACTTATACATTACATATTTTATGAATAAAATTTATATATCATACTTATATCTATCTATATATTAACAAAATGTTCTGTAAAACTTCAAAAAATGTACAAAAAAAAATTTAAGGAAAAAGTGTACAGATTTTACATTAAATGATGTTTTAAATTAAAATTCACTTGAACAAATGATGTTTTCACTCATCGATACGCACACTTTATTGATTCTTTTTTTAATTAGATTTTTCTATATCTTAGTGCTATTAGAATGATGATGGCATCGCCATCGAAATGCATACGAGGAATAATCAATAAAGACGAGTAGTTTTTTGAACATTTTTGGTAGAAATATTTTTTGTGGTTTGTGGAATGGAAAAATAATTCATTTCTGTAAATGAATTTAATCACAATTTCAGACCTGTACTGTGATATCAAGTGTGTTTATTGAATAAATAATTCTTGTGTCGTGTGTTTATTGAATAATAAATAATTTCGAAAAAAAAAGTTTTGATTGGTCTGTGGAAGTGGAAAATCTATTTATTTGTGAAATTTATCTTTTTTCTTAATAAAATAATTCAAATTAAAATTTGATTTTACATATGCATTTTAATCTATGAAAACTAATTAACACTTCATGTATGACACAAGTTTGCTGTTATGTAAATATTTAATAATAAATAATTTACTAGACCATGAAATTTCATCATTTTGTAACATAGCCATAGAATAAGGTTATAAAAAACGGTAAGTGCTCCAAATTACTTATAAAAAAAAAAATAAATACAAGGCGACCCATTGACGTGTGTTACCTGCCTGTCATCAAGAAAAGATTATTTTCCCCGAAGCAATATGAGTCACTTGAATGGAACTGACTTTAAAGTAAACTTTTATTATACCAGATAACGTACATACACATATCTATCAGACAAATCGACACATTTCGCAGGGTCTTTACAACAAGCATTGCCTTTAAGTTAAATATGACTCATATTTAATATTCATTATAAATATCACAACTGATTTTCAGGTATTTATATTCAGCTCGTGTGGAAAACATAAATTTTATCGCACTATCGATATTCTCGAATGGTACAAAGCTATGATCGTTATTAATAATGTTTCTGCATTTGTTTTTGTATGCTTGTTCGATAAACATTATTATTATTATTATTATTTATAAAACGATTATCTCATCGATAGAATCACGGTCTGTCTTCACGCTTATAACATGTGTTGTGCGTTTAAATGATGTGCATACTTAGATAGAAAGCTTCCAAAATATAAATACATGTCAAAATGTAATCATTTTAATTAATTTTAATTCTAGTTAAAATTAATTGCTTGAAATTGATGATAAGTCGTAAAAAAATAACACGAGACATTCCAAACCTAGTGATGGTTTTTAAATCAAAACGTATTAAAAACGTGTAATATTTATTCATTCTTTTTTCATCCTGCTAACTAAAAATCTGATCAAAAATGTTCAATCAATCGTTATTATTGATGATTGTTGCTTATGGGCGTTTCCATGGCGATTCTATCATCTTCACAACACCAAGATATAGAAAAATTTCAAACAAAATTAAGATAAAAATTAGATTTTTCTCAACCTTGACGATTTGAAGACGTTGGAAGACGAAATTCATATAAGCAACAATTAAAAATCATAAATAATAATTTATTGAACATTTTTGATCAGAAAACATTTGTCTGGTTTATGGGCTGAAAAGAGAATTCATCCCAGTAAATGAATTTAATCAGTGTCAGAACTGTATTGTAATATAATGCTTAAATATGCTAAGAAGGACTTTGATGGCAATGACATTATTTTCATAATACAAGAACTGAATACTAAATAAAAAAATACATTGGAATATCAAGATATAATATTTTTGTTATTATATATTACGATTCGGAAATTATTTAGATGTTAGGAGCGCCATTTTTTTAAATCTCTTCAAATAACACAATGTATAAATTTTGTTTGAAAAAATTAACAATATATTTCAATTTGTAAGTAATCTTACTAAAAACATTTTTATAATCAAATAAATTTATAAATCTTGCATTCTAGTTTCTTTTTTGTACCTGAAGTGTATTGGCAATTCTGTTAAAACAACTGCGAAACGAGCACTGTGATATTTGACAGTTCAGTTGGTGTAAAACGATTGTTGTGTTGAAAAAGTAATAGAAATTATTTCACTTCATACATTATCAGTTATTTGAGTATCAAAAAATTGGTAAGTACTAAAAATAGATTAACCAGAACTATTCTAATTTTTATACAATTATTTTATTGAATCATTAAACGTTTTATCCAATATTCATACATATATTCACTTGATTTATTATTTTAATTCTCATCAGATTTGTTTAAAATTATAAATATTCAAAACTGATTTATATTAAAATAAATTTGTTGCAAATTTATAAACGTATCATATTTTTTTTTACTTAATTTTTTAAGTTATATGACCTTAAATATAATAGTCACAATTTTTAAATTAATTTTCTAGAACTTGAACTGATTTTCGATTAGATTGTAATAAATATAGAGTAATAATTTAAGTGTGAATATTGGGAATAGACGATTGAAGGAAATGCAAACATATTTTCTATAGAGCTGCTGTCCTTATAGTGTCATCAAATAAAAGAAAGATAAAAATATGAAATCTAATATTTATGAATAATTAACTCTATCAGAGGTTTGCTGAACATTTTATTTGGAACATATTAAATATTAGGTGTAAAAAATAATTACATGCCTTTAACCCTTTTCGCTTAAATTTTTTTTCCTATGGGGAACCAGCAACTCAGCAAAATGTTTAAAGGAACAATAAAAAAATCATATATACTCAAATTGAAGATAACTTTCTTATTTGAACGTTCCAGAAATATATATTTAAATAAATAAATATATATATATATATATATATATATATATATATATATATATATATATATATATATATATATGTCTGAAATAGAAAAACACTTTTTTTAAATCTTGAATATTTATACCACTGTCCTATAGAATACATTTCTTAGACTACTGAAATTATTGACAACAAATGCACAAATAATCTAATGAAGTCTGTCATAATAAACTTCGTCCGTAATATTAACATTAAAAACAGAAAGAAATTTTAAAAAATTATAAAAATGAATAATTCATTAATATAATAGAACAGGGGTGGGAAATTGCTTCAATTATAAGAGCCATATATAATACAGTTTATACATTTTTAACTTTTCAAGAATTATTATTTTAAAATTGTATTTATAAGTAATAAAAAATACAATTATATAGTAGTCCTATTCACCAAAGTAGTTTATATATCAATGAACTACTTATTTGTGTATAAAATATTCTAATATTGGTACATACTATACTATTATAAATTATTAATATAAAAGTTTAGGAAAAATGCCAATGAAAACCAATATTGTCTAGGGAGCCGCACAGAGTAGCTTTGAGAGCCGCAGTTTGTCAACCGTTGTAATGTTTTATTTATAAATAAAATAACTTCAATTTTATTGTCTTAATTTTATTTTCTTAAAAAATAGCAATACACATTCCAAAATAAATAAAAAAAATACAGTGAACGAGTTACATTGACTATTTATTTACTGTTTAACACTGAAATAATAATTGTAATGTAAATAATTGTATATATATATATATATATATATATATATATATATATATATATATATAAGTGTTTATATAAATAATGTGTACAAAAAACCAACTACAAGAAATTCACTTCACTAAATGCAATGTAATCACAGTCATCAAGATTGGCCAACACAAGTTAATGTAGATATAATGTTTGTATATCTACAGAAGAGATTATCATTTAATGTAGATCCGCGGTCCACAAGCCGATATAACAGCAATAAGCATGTATAAATCTGCATATTAATTTTTAAAACACTCTAATGCTGCTTTTTAGCATCGATTATAAAAAAATATGTATCAAATGACATGTATAAATTGTTTTTTTTTATTATTTTATTTTAAACATTCCACATCGTTAGAATATTCCACATTCCACATCGTTGGAATTGTATTTTTCAAATTATCTGTTTTACCGCCATATTTATTTATTAATTAGTGGAAAGAAATTTAGTTTTCTGTTTTAAAAAATATTGATAAAATCATAATATTATTTATCTGTATCAACATTAAACAAATATATTTTTTCTGTACAATCTTTAATGTATTACTCAATAAGAATTTGAATAATATTATATATATATATATATATATATGAATATAAATATATATATACATATACATATTTAATTACAATCTATTATTTTTCGTTTAATTGTAATTTTTTTCAATTACAACGATTCAAATCACTAACAGCAACCTCGCGAGTTAACCGTCATCACCCTAGGCGGTCTTATTATCTAACAAAAAGTCGATTCCTGTGAACGTTTCTTCTATATATTATTTTTACATCTTACAATGTACACAAATAATTCCCACGAGTATATTCCGATTACATTGTACTGAATATTCAGGCGGTGTCTCTCTTTGATAGTTTATAGAATTTTTATGATTCTGAGTAAATCTATAACTTGTTTACTTCCCATAAATAAGCGTATGTGTTTATGTTTGAGAATTGTTAGCCCAGTTTTTGTTCTAATTATGAAATCATCTATAGTAGTTCTCATATAAATATCAAATAAAATTTATCGTTTATCTTTTTCTCCTATTTTGAGATTTTCATTCTTATTTATTTTGTCATATGATAGAGGCAACTGATGAAATGTTTTATGATGTAGCATTGATCATATTTATTATATAAGTGATTTTTTGTCTATATTATAATTGTTAATTAATCAAGGTTGTAATTTATAAAATAATTTAATTATAAATATGTACAAAAGCTTAAATGTATTTTAAATGCTTATAATTTCGTTATTTTTAATTTCTTAAAAAATAATATGATATAAAAACTATTAATTTAGAAATTTGACGGTTCTATTTATATTAAAGGAACTTGTGCGTCCATTTTTCAATTTTAATACATAAAGTAATTATAAACATGAGAATGAAATAAAAGGACCAAGTGAATGGTGGTGCCATACTATAGAAATTTACCAAACTTATCAAACGACCCTCAAAAATATTCAATGACAAATAATTGATAATCAGTTGTTGAATATTTCTGATCAGAACAAATTAGATTTGTGTGATGTTTTCAAAGTAAGTCAAAAATTAATTTCTGAAAACCAATTCAGTCACAATGCGAAAACAATATTGACTCATCTTTTTTTAGTTACGGACTTTATAATAATTGAATTCTGTTCTTGAATGAAATTTCTAGTACGAGATTCATTGATATTTCCAAATATAATTATAATTAATAAGAATATCCGTACGACCTACAAATATTATTGTTCGAAAATTGTTTCCTTTTTATATCAATTATTTCCATATGTAGTAGTTCTGTATAATCAATCCAGTTGACTGTACAAAATTACTACATGTGGAAATTTTTTAAGCGTAATCATTTTGTATTTCTTATACACTATTTTAATTAGAGTACTGGCACTTTTTATTTATTAAATAATTAACGGATAACCTCGAAAATTAAATATTACATATCAGATATTACAATAATTGTTGATTGCGATTGAACAAGTACACAAATAATTATGACGTCGTATTCGAATAACGTTCCAGCGAAGCATAAAAGCGTTTCAGCTCGTTTATTTAACGAACGGGCGATACGAATCCGCGTACACAATCGCCGTCATTCATATATTTATGTGCACATATTTGAAAGAATGATAATGAATGTAAAAGAAAAACATTATTAGCTGGAAGTCTGCAAACATAGTTACTGTACGAAGGCGATTACGCTATTTGCAAATGTAATAATCGCGTTCGCAAATATACTTCACTCGCCAGTGTCTATGACATCACTTGAGTGCAGTGGACGATGAGGCCGACCTGTTTACTTCTCACAGCCACTTGGCCAGCAGCGGCCAAACTATTGCTTTGCACATCCCAACAAGTTCTTTTGGAATGATGTCATTTCAGTTTTATGACCTGATAATATTTGGTCTGCGAATCGATCGGAGTTTTCTACAATAATGTATTCATTTCGAAATACATATGTGCATTCCTACATACATTACACACAATATACACACCTTATATATATACACACACACACACATATATATATATATATATATATATATATACATATATAAATTAATTCTTTCAATGTTCCATTGTCTAATAAAATTTATTTTTAAGTTTACAACACCTTCGAATCAAAATCCTGTACAGGTCTATTTTTCTATCCACATCCACCAACATCCATATAATCATTATCACAACCACGTGTACAAAACGTAATAATTTTATTATTGAAATCTCACACCCGCATCCGTAAAAATATTAATAAAAATTCTCTTTTTTAATTACAATTTAAAACTTAAGTACTTGAAAACATTTTTTTTTCAATTTTCGATACAATATTTTTTTCAAAATCAGTTAATTTACATACACCTTTATTTATTTATTTATATATATATATATATATATATATATATATGTTTAAATTAATTATTTCAATTGTTCCATTTCTAATAAAATTTATTTTTAAGTTTACACCACCTTCAAATAAAAATCCAGTACAGGTCTATTTTTCTACCCACATCGACCAACATCCATATAATCATTATCACAACCACGTGTACAAATCATAATAATTTTATTATTGAGATCTCACACCTGCATCCGTAAAAATATTAATAAAAATTCTCTTTTTTAATTACAATTTAAAACTTAAGTACTTAAAAACATTTTTTTTTAATTTCCTATACAATGTTTTTTTCGAAATCAGTTAATTATTTTTCATTAAAAGTAGTTAAATTAAATTATTATTTTTTTTAAAAGAAAATTATTATTTTTTTGGAAACAGATTAGAGATTGTGATGTAAGTTTTAATTTAATAAAAATAGTAAGTTTATATTCATTTCTATCCATTTGTTCGTACTTATATATGCTGTGATATTATTAGAATATTTTATGAATAATACATTCAATAATTTACATGAAAAACCAGTAGAAAGCATTTATAAAACCGTGTCTCATTCAAGAAATGCATTTCGTTGTGTACTTGTAAAGGTCGATAATATTTACTATAAATATTTTAATATTCCGTTAAGAATCACAATCGGTAAATAGTTGGAGAAACATTTACAGAAATCAACTTCCTTGTAAGAATATATTACATAGATTATACAAAAATGGCGGTCGTATAATAAATAATAGTCAGTATTGATTGATGAATTATAAACCTGTCGGATTTATGTATATATATATAAGTTGTATGAAATTCAATTTCAACGATTTTTTCGAATTTTTTATGCATGCGTGTGTCATACACACACGTTCAAGTCTCTGTTAGTTGTTGATTTTTACGGCCGAATCGCGTTTTACGGGACAAGACCTTGGAAATCTTCACCGATGTCGGTTAGCTATTTCACAAAGGGGCTTGGAGGTATGCGCGAACGTTACAGAGACTATCCGCAAAAGTTATGTTAATCGTATGACTAATACCTTAAATATGGTTATGAATTGATTAACATTTTGTGTGTGTTTTTTTTCTCTATTATAAAGAACTATATTATTTCGATGAGCTATCGTATCGCGTGTACACTTTTTTACTGAATGACGAAATTGTGTGTCTCGGACTGGCATGTGCCAAAAAAATATCGAAATGTTTTAAGTTCGTATCGATTTATGTAGTGACAGATGTCTGACACACTAATAGGATCTTATTTTTCGATAAAAATAATATGTTGGTAATGTGTAACATGTAATTGCCTGCCACCATAGATACGGCCTTCGCAATAGACATTCTAACCGGTATGAGGATATTTATAAATGGCATTGCTATGTTTTTTCTGTATTTTTTTATTATGTCCGTTATGGTTATTTGGATATCGAGTTGACGAGAGATAAATTGTATCCCGTGATCGTTTGTTTCTTCTCCTTTATTAAATATAGTTAAACATATACACTAGTCTCTAATCAATGCTTGCATAGATTAGAGACTATAATATTACATATTTATTCTTATTGTTTTTTTAATATTAATGAGAGATATAAAATACTCTTTTCATAACATCTGATTTTTTGTGTTTTAATAGCAAAAAAAAACATGAAGATTAATGTAAACAAGTTAACATAGATTAAAAAACAAGCATATATTTTTTGTTCGCCTCACAATCAATATAAAATTTACTGATTAAAAGTGAATATTTATGATTATTGCTTACCCTCATTTAGATAATGATACCATCATTATCAGAGTGCCAGAGTACAGAAAAATCATTTGATTACACATAAGTAACAATAAAAAGATTATCCATTGATAATTTTTGAACAGAAAATTTGTGTTATTGTTTGCGGAGTGAAGAATGAATTAATCTGTCAGAATGAATTTAATCATAGTATCAGAACTGTCTTCTGATCTGATCAGTTATTTCTTCAGTAAGACTGTAAATTTTCTCTTACAAACCCAACCAGGAATATTTTTATTTGATGGCGATATTTTAATTACTAGATATTTTATTTCATTGTGAACGAACAGAAACGATGACAGCTATATTGATGTTTATCAGTCTTTTTTCATTCCATTAAATTTTTCTGATTTTAAAAAGATCTTCACGAAATAAAAAAGAAACTAAATATTAACAGATATGAATTATTTCTACCATTACCAACCTAATATTTAAATGAATATTGATAAGTGTACTATAAACACTTTCGATTTAATTGTACATTTATACAGAAATTTAATTATACTACTTAATTTTCAATCTGATTAAAAATTATTTATTCATAATTCGAGTATTAATTTTTATTCCATTGAATTAATCAATCTATAATTGACCCAAAATCCAATTTCATACACATCGAATCGAACAGTGTGGACATACACTTAACAATTTTTCACTACTGGTTCCAAATCAATAATTCGTACAAATTAAACGGATATTATAGTCAGATCTAATCTGATATCCGTTGACATTATTTTTCTAATATAATGTAACGAAGTGAACTATTATTAGCTTATAATAAATTAAATATATAAGTTAATTACAAGCTTCAAATAACTTAAGATATGGTTTATTATTATAATGTGAAACAAGACTTATTGTCTAAGGGAAACGGCGTTCACCGGACATACGGGTTTTATCACATTATAATTGTTTTTAAATTTAGATTAATTTATGTTCATGGAGATTAGACATATATATATATATATATATATATATATATATATATATATATAGTGTCCACGTGTGCATAAAATACATCCCTGTTTTTCATTATTCATAGAAATAATTTCATAGCACATACAAACACACACATGTCCCATAAGCAGATGTTTTCAGAACTGAAATTCTCCACTGTCGGTCACGTTCGGATGATCTGTGTTTTCTAATAAAGCTACATCCCCCAAACATATTCCAGTAGGTAGCACGAAAAACGCATATCCATATATCCTTCACGCTGTGAAATATCATACAAGGATCCGTGACCGAACCTCTGGCCACATATCGTAAAGTCTCGAAAGAGAATGACAGCTGGTTGAGTGGATGTTTGATAAAGGACGTCGGATGGTTGTTCCGGATATGAATAGAAAAGACAATAAATGTGTTCGAAAATAACTTTTCGGGCCCATATGTTGTCGTTTTCGTACGACATGATCGATTTGTTTCATAAAACTCGGTCGGTTCGAAAGATATTTTACTGTAATTATTTTACAGTAACAGTTTTTGAGACTGTGACCAAGTTCGTTTTCACAATCACAAATGAATTATTTTTTAACTCGTTAAAGTATACTGAAAAATTTCAATCAAAATTAATCAATGAATTGTTAAGTTGGAAGGAAAATAATTACTGTTCTTGTTTTCTGAATTCAACCCTTAATTTTTTTCCAATGCAAGTGTATTTATTTTCATACCAACCTAATAATATTACAATTTTTAATTTTCTATATAACATCCTATCTTATCACCCGTTTTCAACTTATACAAAAAAAATTCTCTTATTTGCTTCTTTTTCATCTTTAATTCAAAACGCCAGTTTGAAACAAGAGCAATAATAAAATCAAAGTCGATGTTACCAAATCCAAACCGGAAAATGGACTTTCAAATGATATTAACATAATGACAAATATGATAAGATGATGAAATGACGCTTTCAATGAAAAAAATAAGGTTAGAATTCAGAAAACAAAAACAAAAACTGTAATTATTTTCCTACCACCCTAATAGTTGTTGAACTCTGACGACATTTGGAAATGAAACATTTCAAGAATCTGTACACTACATACATTGATTAGCAAATGTCATCCCGATCCCATACACACATCTCATGGTACATAATTGCATTCAGATACGCAGATTACATTCATTTCGAAATCCAACTGTAACCGAGTCGACGGAAATCAAAACGAAAAATCACATCCATCATCTGAAACGCGTACAGCGACCAACAAACAAACATCAACAACAAAACTTACATAGATAATAGAGCAAAAAAAGTCAGTTATAGGACGCGGTTACTTGCTTGCTGGTCCGAGCAGCCGTTCGCTGTTGTACAGGTCGTCACTGGTCTCGACTTGTCAGTGTCCTTGCCTGAGGCATGATCACACGCCCTGTACAGCATCCAATAGCCGCAACGGAACTGTGTGACCGGTATTACTATGTGCTGGGATTATCTACGCTAACGTGCACGCCTACACGCGACCGATTGTTCCTTTTATAGAATTGTTGTAGTTATTAGCATTGATCTATAGTAAATTATAGTATGTGAGCGTGTAAAGAAACGACAGGTTATAGATTTCACAACACTGTAATTATTAGAAAAGAATTATTCGTTTAGATCTTTTGTTTTAACTGCATTTATACATGGACGTAATAAATACAGTGACTGATAGTTTCATTATAAAAGATTTTCGATACAAGCATTAAAGGAATGCGTCCGTGGGCACTCATGCTTATTAATACGAATTAAGTCCTATTATGATATGAAATTCGAGTGGTTTGATATTTGACATGCCATTTTATCATTCGACGTTCAGTGGGACCACCACCACTCACGTCGCTCGCGAAATTCTCATTTCATATATATATATATATATATATAAACATATACATATATGTATATATATATATATATGCATATGCATATATATATATATACATATATATATACATACATATATATATATATATATATATACATACATATATATATATATATATATATATATATATATAAACACAAATATATATATACATACATACATGTATATGTATTGTGGTGTTTCCTGGATATCGATATAATAAAAAAAAATACATAGTAATGAGGATATATAAAATAAAGGTTACCAAAGTTGGACCATAAAGTGTTTTAATTATATACACGCTTATAATTTTCAGAGACACGAGGTCAAAATTGAACGTGCCATATATGTCACGTTGGGTATTTCGGGATGTAACTCGCGCAAATGCAAAACTTATTTTTAACATATTTTTGTTGTCTTTTCTTGCATTTTTTCATTGTTTTCGGCATGAAATGAATACTCGAAGCAAATCGAGTGGTGCAAGGACGGCATGTCCGCCAAGTCCCTACTTCTGGACTACTCTGATACCTCGGACGGTGAATAAATCAAAAAGCCGAATTGAAAAAGGCTGACCGGAGGTTTGTCTTTTTATCTATGCGTCGTATATGGAACGTTGGGCTTTAGTAGTGTAAGAGTTATAATGTTTTTTCGAATCGAAAAATTTAAAAAAAATATATTTTTAACGTTTTTACAGACAATTTACAACATATTGTAATAAATCCAATAATTACTTTTTATGAAATTCGCAGAAACGGTTTTTTTTCGCATTCAAGCAAAGTGCAATCTTGCACTTTCGTCAATATGCTTACGATTTTTGAGCTCTACATTCCGAGGGCTCAGAATCGGGCTTCACGTCAACCCACGGCCACTTGTTCAGACACACGAATTTTTTCAACACATCTCAGACACTCTGCTGTAAAGTACGAGCTTATACGTCGACCCATAGCTATTTGTTCAGACATACGAATTTTTTTTAAAAAAAAATTGAATTTCTAATTCAAATATATGGAATTTATGAGCGAAATTCGTTTTCGAAGAATTTCATATATTTCTTCAAGGCATAAAAAGTACAAAATAAGTCGACTCTGCATGTTTTTCTGGTTAGATATTTTCTTTCGAATCGTAAAACATCTATTCTATAATACAGTATCGGTTTGACGGCGATAAAGATGAAGATGTTTGAGATAAAAATTATTTAATTGCGAATAACGATTTTTAGGCAAAAACTAAACTGGAAATAAAACGCCGTTCTGTAAAGAAATATCATTTTATAATCAGAAAAAAGCGATTTTCTGTCAACACTCTGTTGTTCTTTACGATAAAATCGTAAATTCGAATAAAAAAATCACTTTTGAAAAATCATGATTTTTCATCAAAATTTACATACTGTAGGTCGTGCGTTTTTTTGGACCAAAAAATGAAAGTTGAAAACGGTGGACTTTTTCACCACGAATTGATTATTCAGAAAGAATGTAATCAATTCAGGCCAAAAATTGTATTTCTAATTCAAAAATATGTGATTTATGAACGAGATACGTTTTTGAAGAATTTCTTCTTCTCTCCCAATGCATAAAAAGCGTAAACAAATCGAAACTATGCGTTATTATCATCTGAAATATTTTTTTCAAAGAACGAAAATATTTAATAATACGCTGATAATAAATTATAAAGCGGTATATTTATTAATCTCTGATTAAAAAAAATATTTATCCGTAAATGGCGATTTGTTGGTCGAAAAATGAAAATCGAAAAGAACGCCGTTCCATAGCCGACTATCGCTCTCCGATCGTTGGAAAGTAGATTTTTCTTAATAATATGCTATTGTCTTTGATAAAATCGGAATCCCGAGCCAGTTTGAACACTTTTGAAAAATCGTGATTTTTCATCAAAATTTGCATACTGTCGTGCATTTTTTTAGGCCAAAAAATTAAAGTTGAAAATAGTGGATTTTTTCGACACGAATTGATTATTTAGAACGAATGTAATCGATTTAGGTCAAAAATTATATTTCTAATTCGAAAATATGTAATTTATGAACGAGATACGTTTTTGAAGAATTTCATCTTCATTCCCAACGCATAAAAAGCGTAAACAAATCAAAACTATGCATTATGAGCATCTGAAATATTTTTTTAAAAGAACAAAAATATCTAATTATAAGGTGATGACAATTAATAAAGCGATACATTTATTAATTTGTTATTAAAAAAAATATTTATCCGTAAATGACGATTTTTTGGTCGAAAACTGAAAATTGAAAAGAACGCCGTTCCATAGCCGACTATCACTCTCTGATCGTTGGAAAGTAGATTTTTCTTAATAATATGCTATTGTCTTTGATAAAATCGGAATCCCGAGCCAGTTTGAACACTTTTGAAAAATCATGATTTTTCATCAAAATTTGCATACTGTAGGTCGTGCGTTTTTTTCGGTCAAAAAATTAAAGTTGAAAATGTTAGAATGTTTCGACATAAATCGATAACTTGGATTGAATGTAATCGATTTGGACTAAAATTTAAACTCCAGATTCCAAAATTCACCTTTTACAGGAGAGAATCTTTTTCAGAGTTTTGTCTTTCCTCTCAAAATATGCAAAGCTTGACAAAATCTATAATACCCGTTATTGTTACCTGAAATACTTTTTCGTGGCTGAAAATACCTAATTTATGTACATATAACAATTCAAAAGCAGTCGAGTATCAAGTTTGGGAGCGAAAAACTATTTAATTGAATATTGGAAAATTTTAGACCAGTAATCGAAAATTCAAAACAAATAAAAATTTGTCAACAAATAGCACGTTCCAATATCGTAAAATACATTTTTTACTATTGTACTTGTACTTTTTGATCACTCCTCATATATATATACTCGTATATATATATATATATATATATATATATATATATATATATATATATATATATATAAAATATAGACAACCGTTTACACTCTAAAAAGGGTAGAAAAAAACATGAAGTATATTTTGTTTGCTCAATCTTCTAATCTAAAAATAGTATATAAACATATATGGATCAGTATATATTTATTAAGTGTATAAAAATTAAATACTTATTTGTGCTCAGTTATAATTTCAACATAATTAACATTATATTTTTTCTTTGACCATCGTAAGAGACAATAATAAATTATAATTCACAAACTTGTTCTTGTTTTCAATTCAAATCATTCGTTATTGACATTTTGAAGTCCTCTCACTTGTTGAAAGACTTCAGGTCTGTCAAAAGAATAATTAACAATTAACTGTATGCAAATGGAATAGAAAATAATTATACGTTATAAATATCAAAGTCATAATTCATTGCAACATACTATATAAAATTGTTCGCAAAATAAAAATATTATTCAAAAACAGTCTGCGGAAAATAAGAATCCTACTACAAAATGAATTCCGAACCGTGAAGGAAAAAACCGTACATAAAAACGTAGCAATATTTCATGATTAAAATTTACAAAATAAATAAATAAAAGAATACGATTCAAATTAAATACAAATTATCTAAAGGATGTACAGGTGATCAAAGAAAAAATCACTGAGTGTATGCGTGTGCATATATAGAAATTTTGTTTTCTATTTCCTAGGCGTTGACGTTTATTATAAGACAATAAGTTGAGGTTTTATGGTTAGATCGGAGATAAGTGGAAAGATTAGACTAATAATACAAATCTTTCCACCGAACCATTGTTTTCAGTGAGCAGCTAACTGTAAATAAATTTCGATATGATTTGTGCACGTTTTCGTGTGTAAAGAATGAAAAAAAGCAATTCGTTTCATAATTTATTTAAACGTTATTTAAATATGAAACTTCATTTCGGTTCATTTCTATATTTATTATACATTTATTCCTATAATTAATTATATATAATAGTGGATAATGCATTAGTTCGTAGCGTTTTTATTACATTTGAGATTGTAGGACAGAGAGTGGAAAAGATGGATGGAGTAAGATCAGGAGAATGTGGAATAACGTCCCAATCAAGCTCTCGAATAGCCGCTTTTGTAATGTTAGCAGAATATAGACGGGCTTTTCCATCCTGTTTAAAATAACATGTTATTTTTTAATTTTGCTTTTTTTTTAATACTTTCATGTGGAAGCCTAAATTGAATCACTCTATATATTTAAAAAAATTAATAAATTCTAGAAACATGTTTATATTTTTAATTTTTTCGATGAAATTTATATATATATATATTTATATATTTATAGCAAACATTGAAAACTAACATTTTATTTATTTATTTATTTATTTATTTTTTGAAAACGTACATCAAAATCAATTAAATTTTGTTTTCAATACAAAATCACAAAACATAATCTATATATTTTTTAAACAAATATTAAACATTAACTAATAATCTATATCTTTTTATGTTAAATGAAAAATTAGAAATGTGAATACAACATTCTTAGAAAAAATCATCTAAAATAGAAATATGCAGTTATTTATATACACATACTTTCGATAATTTTTTTTGTTTTCTGATAAAAGATAAACGATTAATAATAAAGATTCAAATAATAACTTACAATATAAATACGTGAAATGATTCTTTTCTTCATATAAAAAATGAGTGTTTTATGAAATTCAATTACTAATATAAATTATTTATATTATTAATTAAATATAGAGATTTAAAATGTTTAATAATATTTTAAATATAGAGATTTAAAATATTTAATAATATTTTAAATATCTTTCCATGTAAAAACGGGCCTCAAAAATCTACCTGTTCATCATAAGTACAAAACTATTAAATAACATTTTATAAAATATCGGTATGTTACTTAGAAAATCGACACATGTAAATGGTCGAAAACCTATTCCTTTAAACCGATCCATTTAAATATTAAAAGTATTCTTTTGTGCCCACAACAATGCAGATTGCACATTTATGGCCAGCATTAATTTTACAACTAACCTTCACGCCGCGATCAAACAAGTAAAATACAACCTACACTTCTAATGAAGGCAGTGTAAGGTGCTTTCTTATACCACCTGGTGACTAGAAAACATTTACTTGTTATGATGCAACGTCGCCGGGTGTAAAATGTAAACAAAGGTTCAGAGAATGTAATCTGCATTAAGTAAACCGGTACTGTTGTCAATAAATGGTCAACGATTCGATGCAAGTTTCGACAAGTCCATTCCTGTGTACTTTCAGCCAGATCACTCGTGAGATTGTTATAAGACGTTTGGATGAACAAAAGAGTGAAGTTTGATTATTTTTTTCATTTGGAATGTATGCATGTCACAACTGGTACACCTTTTTCGGATAATTATAGGTATATATATATATATATATATATATATATATGTATATATGTATATGTATATATATATATATATATAGTCGTCTCCCTCGGACGCTGGTTACCATAACGGTTCTCATTAATGTCCAATGATGAATTCAGATAACGGATTTGTAGCCACTGTCACCAGGGTATATTTATACGTTGTCCAAAAATATTACTCTTATTTATTGTAATTAAAACCAGTTGGGCTTTAATTCGTAAATCAATGTTATCGAAATTATTTCAATAAAGATGAATTTATTAATTTCTTTGATACAGTGACTTATACAATAAAAGTTATTATGTGAAGCTATCGTGGAGCTAATTGATACAACAGAGGAGAGTCTTTTATCTATGCAACAGAATTTATATGAAATTCAACGACTAATTCTCTATGTAAATGATGTACAATACTTGTTAGTAACGAAATGCTATCGGTAACTGTCCAAGCATCCCTTTTATGTCGGTTTGTATTGATTTCGGATAAAGAATTTGCTTTCATCGTTATGATGAGTAATTGCTTATCTTAGAATAATTTGAGATGATAATTATCTGTTCTAGAATGAACTGTAATCTGGATTGTGTAGACAGTTATGATTCAACTATTTGTAAATATGATGTGTTCCACAATAAATATATATATATATATATATATATATATATATATATATATATATATATATATATATATATATATATATATATAGTCGTCTCCCTCGGACGCTGGTTACCATAACGGTTCTCATTAATGTCCAATGATGAATTCAGGTAACGGATTTGTAGCCACTGTCACCAGGGTACATTTATACGTTGTCCAAAAGTATTACTCTTATTTATTGTAATTAAAACCAGTTGGACTTTAATTCGTAAATCAATGTTATCGAAATTATTTCAATAAAGATGAATTTATATATTTCTTTGATACAGTGACTTATACAATAAAAGTTATTATGTGAAGCTATCGTGGAGCTAATTGATAATTGCTAGCTAATTGCTAATTGATTGTCCAAGACTGGCGGTAGACTGTTTGAAACAGCATAGAATTGAACTAAAATATTAAATAGGGCCTAACACGTTTTTCGCCACGAATTGATTATTTAGAACGAATGTAATCGATTTAGGTCAAAAATTATATTTCTAATTCGAAAATATGTAATTTATGAACGAGATACGTTTTTGAAGAATTTCATCTTCACTCCCAACGCATAAAAAGCGTAAAAAATCGAAACTATGCGTTATTATCATATGAAATATTTTTTTAAAAAAACAAGAATATCCAATTGTAAGGTTATGACAATTTATATAGCGATACATTCATTAATTTGTGATTTAAAAAAATATATATCCGTAAATGACAATTTATTAGTCGAAAACTGAAAATCGAAAAGAGCGCCGTTCCATAGCCAACTATCGCTCTCCGATCACTGAAAAGTTGATTTTTCTTAATAATACGCTATTATCTTTGATAAAATCGGAGTAGCAAGCCAGTTTGAACGCTTTTGAAAAATCATGATTTTTCATCAAAATTTGCATACTGTAGGTCGTGCGTTTTTTTTGGTCAAAAAATGAAAGTTGGAAATGGTGGACTTTTTCGCCACGAATTGATTATTTAGAGCGAATGTAATCGATTCATGTCAAAAATTCCATTTCTAATTCGAAAATATGTAATTTATGAACGAGATACTTTTTTGAAGAATTTTATCTTCTTTTCCAGCGCATAAAAAGCGTAAACAAATCGAAACTATGCGTTATGAGCATCTGAAATATTTTTTTGAAAGAACAAAAATATTTAATTATAAGGTTATGACAATTTATAAAGCGATACATTCATTAATTTATGATTTAAAAATATATATATCCGTAAGTGACAATTTGTTAGTCGAAAACTGAAAATCGAAATTAGTGCCGTTCCATAGCAACTATATCTCTCCGAACGTTGGAAAGCTGATTTTTCTTAATAATATGCTATTATTTTTGATAAAATCGGAATTCCAAGCCAGTTTGAACGCTTTTGAAAAATCATGATTTTTCATCAAAATTTGCATACTGTAGGTCATGTGTTTTTTTGGACCAAAAAATTAAAGTTGGAAATGGTGGACTTTTTCGCCACGAATTGATTATTTAGAGCGAATGTAATCGATTCATGTCAAAAATTCCATTTCTAATTCGAAAATATGTAATTTATGAACGAGATACTTTTTTGAAGAATTTTATCTTCTTTTCCAGCGCATAAAAAGCGTAAACAAATCGAAACTATGCGTTATGAGCATCTGAAATATTTTTTTGAAAGAACAAAAATATTTAATTATAAGGTTATGACAATTTATAAAGCGATACATTCATTAATTTATGATTTAAAAATATATATATCCGTAAGTGACAATTTGTTAGTCGAAAACTGAAAATCGAAATTAGTGCCGTTCCACAGCAACTATATCTCTCCGAACGTTGGAAAGCTGATTTTTCTTAATAATATGCTATTATTTTTGATAAAATCGGAATTCCAAGCCAACTTGAACGCTTTTGAAAAATCATGATTTTTCATCAAAATTTGCATATTGTAGGTCGTGCGTTTTTTTTGGTCAAAAAATGAAAGTTGGAAATGGTGGACTTTTTCGTCACGAATTGATTATTTAGAACGAATGTAATCGGTTCAGGTCAAAAATTATATTTCTAATTCGAAAATTTGTAATTTATGAACGAGATACTTTTTTGAAGAATTTTATCTTCTTTTCCAGCGCATAAAAAGCGTAAACAAATCGAAACTATGCGTTATGAGCATCTGAAATATTTTTTTGAGAGAACAAAAATATCTAATTATAAGGTTATGACAATTTATAAAGCGATACATTCATTAATTTATGATTTAAAAAAATATATATCCGTAAGTGACAATTTGTTAGTCGAAAACTGAAAATCGAAATTAGTGCCGTTCCATAGCAACTATATCTCTCCGAACGTTGGAAAGCTGATTTTTCTTAATAATATGCTATTATTTTTGATAAAATCGGAATTCCAAGCCAGTTTGAACGCTTTTGAAAAATCATGATTTTTCATCAAAATTTGCATACTGTAGGTCGTGTGTTTTTTTGGGCCAAAAAATTAAAGTTGAAAATAGTGGACTTTTTCGTCACGAATTGATTATTTAGAGCGAATGTCATCGATTCATGTCAAAAATTCCATTTCTAATTCGAAAATATGTAATTTATGAACGAGATACGTTTTTGAAGAATTTCATCTTCATTCCCAACGCATAAAAAGCATAAAAAAAATCAAAACTATGCGTTATTATCATATGAAATATTTTTTGAAAAGAACAAAAACATCTAATTATAAGGTGGTGACAATTTATAAAGCGATACATTTATTAATCTGTTATTAAAAAAAATATTTATCCATAAATGGCGATTTGTTGGTCGAAAACTGAAAATCGAAAAGAGTGCAGTTTCATAGCCAACTGTCGCTCTCCGATCGTTGGAATGCTGATTTTTCTTAATAATATGCTATTATTTTTGATAAAATCGAAATTCCGAGCCAGTTTGAACACTTTTGAAAAATCACGTTTTTATTTTCAATTTGTGCGTTTTTGTTTAATACTTTCGTGTAGAAGCCAAAGTTTAATCACCATATATGTTAAAAAAATCTGTATTTATCTGCGAACTTTTTAAAAAACCTCGTGTACCGAACATAAAACAAAAAAAACTACTTTATCGAAGGTACAAATGAATATAAATAGAGTTTTATTTCTGTTTCTGTAATCGGTCCGTACAATCAGAACCTTGATACATATACCAGATTAGAGCTGAATGCAATTGTAAATTTATTTTCAATAAAACAATGTTTCTATCGTATTCTGTTCAGAGAACCATTGAAAACAATTCATTAACATAACAGTATCATCAGGTTGCACTGAGGTCAGATACATTGTCTCATTGATATAAAACAGGAAGAGTGATTATTGACCCCGATACAAATAAATACACTGATTTGTATATTTGTCGCTTGTTTGTTACGAGACAGAGTCGAAGTGCAGTTAGTAGGCACGTTGTTTATTGTATACAACAATTAATCGATTCAGTGCTATCATTCATAATATGTTTTTATAGATGATAGCGCTGAAACTTATCGAAAATATCATTTTTTTGTACTGTTTATAAAAAGTTGTAGAGAAATTGATTGTTTAGTTAGGCGATTAATTGGAATTATTAATTAATATAGAGTAATAAAAGATATAAAAGTCTTTATTGAATTATGTTATAATTGTTATTCCTTTTTATCGCTTTTGTGTCATGTTGTATGAACATTTTATTGATTCACTGAATATATTAGGTTGGTAGAAAAATAATTGTGATTTATGACTTTCAAATTCATGTACATTTACAGCTTTTTTGATTTTCCTAGCTGTTTTAAGTGGTCCAGAACTGTTGGAATGACTAACGTCTAACTTTTGTGTAGGCTCTCGAATTGTTATGCTTGGTTTTAATTCAATTAACGTCTTTAGTTGGTCGTTATGAACTGAAGAACTCCACCCGCGACCTTCTTCATCTTCAAGACTTTCGTACCCAGCACGAAATTTTTGGAACCACCATTGATACCGTACGTTCCTTAACAGTACCCACACCAAAAGCACTCTTTAGTTTACGAACAGTTCCTGCTTCTTTATCACTAGTTTTGAACACATACAAAAAATGGTTCTTATTTACTACTTTTCCATCTTTAATTCAATAGACTAATTTGAATCAAAATTAATAATAAAACCAAAGTCGATGTTAATAAAATACAGACCGAAAAATACACTTTAAAATGATATTAACATGAACACGATAAAATGACACAAGCATTGAAAAAAATGAAATTAGAATTCAGAAAATAAAAACCCCAATTATTTTCCTATCAATATAATAAAGTCATTGTATAAAATCTACCTGAATATGTCATATGTGCCGAAGCTAGCAGTGAAAAATAGATACTCATATGATCCAAAAAGACAAAGACCATCAGAACAATTAATTTCTATAATTGTTCTACATTTCGATCGGCTTAAAATTATTTCTATGACGAAGCCATCATTTTTACAGTGCATGGACTGAATTTATTATTATTTTTTTTTCTAATAAATATTCTCCTAACAGAATAAAGATTTAAAAGCAGTAATTAGTGTTATTAATTGTTGGTTTATTGGAAGACAGTATATAATTGTATAAATACTACTCACAATCATTCAAAAACTATACCGGTTACACAGTCAGCTGGTTATCATTGCTAAAATCTGATGAAAGTAGCTTAACTACTGGATTATATTACTTTGTATACGCTTGTTAGTGGACTTTTTTACGGTTTAATAATTTCGAGGCGACGGAGTTTTATTTTATGCAAATGGGAATAGTCTACAGCGTTTTTTCGTCGTCAATTATATAAACGTTTGATTTAATGCTTCAATTTGCATAATAGAATTCATCGAGATCGAATGATTTGTTTTGGTCGCACACTTGATCAAAAGTGTCACAGGAAATCGTCCAAATATAATAACATCCATCGACCACTATCTCTGTTTCGTTGACCGCCACCGTTCTAATCAATCACATCACAATGAAATTAATTACCCTGACATTTATTGTACACGAAACGTCGACGTCTTTCCATAAATCTCTCGACATCGGATCGTGGAAAAGGAACGTCGACAGTGCCGTGAGGTGATTGACACATCTTACGGCAACACCACCGCAGATCCGTCGGCTCGCATCTCGAAAAAGTTGTCGGTCAACACAGTCTGTTCTTGTTACACTCACGCGTCGATTTCATGATGTTGGTCCACTTGCACCCGCGATGTGTCTCCGCGCGACCTTGCAATGCTAACGAGAATAAAGTGTAAAGACCTCGTTTCTTCAGCAGCAACGGCCGCGGTGCTCGTACACGGTAACCACGAAATTCGATTTGATGTTGAAAGTATATTTTCTACTAATAATCGTGTTTATTACCGATGTTCGACGAAGGAAATTAGTTCTAAATCACTGCATGCGGGATATTCACAGTCGATGGAATCAGTTGTATGGACGAAATGGGATTCTCGTGAGATTTGTGTTCAGTGCTCGTCTACAATAAAACCACACTGTTTTGAAAATTTAACTTCCTGTATGAAGTAATGAGAAATACTGACTGTGCACTTTTTTTGGTTCAGACAGCAGGCAATTATATATTTTTCAAAACTAATTCACTTTATGATCAATTTATTGACCACCTATATCTTGTATGTTAAAAGTTATTCTAACAATTATTAAATCTATTTTTTTTATTCTAAAAGGAAATTTTAAATATTAACATTTCCACTTATTGCGGATGATTGATTTAAAAACATTCTTTTTCAAATAAATTTTTCTTTCATTCTACAAACTTCGAACTCTTTTTCTAATCAAAATTGTTTAATAAATGATTATTAATAATTTTTGAAAGTATAGAAAAATATATGAGTATCTATACTTTATAGTTTTTAGTATTATTAAGATTTTCTGATATTTATTTTCTATTTTTCTTCTCTTGGAGAGACATGTCCCAAATTAACAATCTCTAGATTATAACCTGAAATATACTGCAACCTTGTTTATTAAAAAAAAATTCTTTTCTCTCTCTCTCTCTCTCTCTCTCTATATATATATATGTATATAAATATATATATATATACATAGAGAGATATGATTTCTAGTCTTCTTGTCAAACGAACTTTTGTACTCCCTACTTTTTGATATTGTACTCTTTTTTGTATTTTTGATTTTTAAATACCTTAAATTTTTATACACTAACAAAAACGAAACTATTTATCATGCATGATGCCATGCTCTTAAAATTCCTTATATTCCAACTGACAACAAAAAAGTTTCACTTCTGGCACGCGTACTGTGTTACACGCACCCTTTTTTTCTTTCTTCCACAAACCGTAACCCTTTTTGTAAACAAAATTGTTTAATAAATGATCATTATCGATTGTTGCTTATATGCTTCGAGATACCAATTTTCTCTTCGTCAGAGCGCTAACGCACAGAAAGATCTAATCATTAATCATTCATTGAAAATTTTTGATCAGAAAAAGTTTTGTGATTTTTTGGGCGAGAAAAAATCATTCGAGAATGTGAGTTTTCAGTCAGTTTCAAAACTGTTTTCTGATTGAATATTTTTTATTATTTTTTAATCAACAAAAACAATTTATACTTGAAAAATGCTTCTTCATAGAAGTGCACAATTCTTTATGATCTTAAAAATTAATTTTCTTCAACAATTCATATACTTTTAGTACATTTATTTTATTCTATTAGACATTTTCAAAGATAGTGTGTGTCTGAAATATTAGATGTTAAAATTAATTCTGTGTCTTTAAATTGAATCAATCATAACTCTATTTTAAAATAGAATATTTTCTCGTCGTTTTAGAATTTTGAACTGCCAATCCCAATATTAAAAAAAGCTGTATATTTGCGCCTAGCAGTTGGTATAACCTCACAAAACAGTAACGAACACGATGGCATTCGAAAAGCAGCATATTAGACATTGCATACTTTTCGTATTCCAGTTGAAAAAAAATGCTTTCGAAGCCGTGGAAATGATTTGTTCAGCTCTAGAAGAAGCTGGTCTGGTGCATAAAACATCCACAAAATGTTAAAACAGTGAAAGTGGTCCGAAAGTGCATTATAACTTCATTGTTTCAAACTCGCCATCTTTTTTCGGTAAGGGATTTGTCAGTTCCCCGACAGATGGGACAAAATTATTACAAAGTAATGAGAGATATTTTGAGGATTGAAATATATTCCATTTTTCTGTAAATAAACATTTCTTTTCTATAAAAAAGGCACCGAATTAATTTCTGCACTTAATAGATTGAAAGCCACTATAAAGTGTATTAATAGTAGTGTACTAATTTTATTACTGAATCAATTAGAATAAATTAATCTACATCTCGACACGAATGTCTAAATGCTTAAGGACTGCTGCGTTTACCAAATATGAACAAATTTGATTTAGAACCTACAGATTCGTCACACATACCTTAAATAATTTAATATAATAATAATAATGAGCAGTCGGGATTAATAACACGAAATATTTCACGAAACGAAACGAGACATCGCGTACGGTAAACCTCCTACATCATTTTATCGTCCATAAAACAGGTATCTGTTTTCGTAGGTTTCGACATGATTTGTGATTATATCATTCATATAATTATGAAAGGTTTCTTTTAAAGGATTATTTTTCCTTTTAGAGTTCTGACCTACATATAATCATCACGATCTTCTATTTCATTTTTTTTTCTTAATAAATTATTTACACATCTGTCATATTTACAAGCAGACATTTTAAAAATGTTGAATAATTTTTTTTTAAAAATGCGATTCTCGATAAACATTTTCATGGAATTTATTTATTCGACATTCATATAAATCTATGTTTTATAAATACAGAGTTCATTAAAACAATTAATATGTTTGTCGAAGGTGACACAGGACCTTAAACACATTTCAAATCGAACGCCGACACACGCGGGGGATTTTAATGGACCGGCATTCCGCGATTCCATACGGGCGAAGTCCACCCACCGAAATAATCGTAGTGTGACATTTATGTTTTTATATCATGTAAGACGATGGTCAATAAAATGTATATTTATTTATGCTAGTGAATGATCTGAATTCATTTTTTGTACAGTTCAGGTGTTTGAGACATAACAGATTTTTATATACATACGATGAGGTCAAAAAGTTCATGGAAAAAAGGAAAAAGAGTCTGATTAAGCTAAATTTTTTTTGTTTTTTTTTTTTTCAATGTAGTTTCCCTTAATACTAGCACATTTTTTAAAACGGTTAATAAGCTTTTCAAGACCTTCAAAAAATAATCTTTTGGTTTGTTTGAAAAATGCTCTGAGATAGTTGACTTCACTTCTTCATCGTTTTGATTTTTTTACCCCTCAAGTCTCTCTTCAGATTTGGGAATAAAAAGTAGTCGCTCGGAACTAGACCTGAACTACATAGTACATGGATGAAGTGTTCGTTTCGGTTCACCATAACGCTAGACCACATACAAGTTTGTTCACTCGTCAAAAATTGTTGCAGCTTGGATGGGACGTGTTATTACATCCACCAGATTCGCCAGACCTGGCACCATCAGGTTACCATTCGTTTCGTTGTTTGCAAAATGCCTTGAATGGTAAAACCTTCACCGTCGATGGGGATATCAAATTGTTCATGGAACTATTTTTTCCCGAAAAAGATAACTTTTTTGAACATGGAATCATGAAGTTGCCTGAAAGATGGCAAAATATAATCGTACAAAATGAACAATATCTTATATAATAGAGTTTTTGTTTCTTATGAAAAATTCACCATTCATTGACATAGACAAAAAAACGCAATTATTTTTTGACTCGCCCAATATTTTGTTATCGAAATGTAGTTCATGTTTCAACAAATTTTATTTTAAGATCCGATCAAATACTTTCAAATCAAACCACTTAAAATGTTAAGTTTTATTGACATGTCAAGTTTCTTTTTATTATTTATTTATGTATAATATTATATTTTGTCCCTTTTATATACATCATTTTAAACTTTTATTTATATTGAATCATTTATATACCATAATACAAATTACGGTGTACATATTTCTTTGTCACCGTCATTGATCGCTTGAATAAAATATCAAATAACAAGTAGTTTAAAAAAATCCAAACAAAACTACTATTCAACCCTTTTACCATACGTTGAAATTTCTTTCACGTGTCAATAAATTATTCAACAAATTCAGTTAACAGTTCGAAATAACCGTAATCAATACAGGGCAAATATCGAAACAAATAATCGAACAATGGGTAAAGAGTTCTGTTTTTTAATATTGACTCATGTATGCAATAGCTATTCAATTACATACCGCACATCTGGATCGCACTGAGGTGAAACATTTTTTTTATTTCACTCTACAGCAAATTGTAAGCTGTTGAGATAGAATCGTCGGATACGACAACGGTACGGTGTACACACTCTGTATACGAGTTTCGTGTAAAAAAAAATATAATAATTTCCGAGCAGATGTGTGCCTTCGTGAACACGTGCGTTCAATACTGTTATGGAAACGAAATTAATTCGTTTTGTTATTGGTACAGCGTCGCGGAATTTATTATGGATGTAAGAGGTGATTCGCTTTAAGACCAACAGAACCCCTAACAGTCGAACATGTATATTGATATTGTGTATAATAATGGTATGATTTATTGTAAGTACGGGTTATTTGCCGGTATTTTCCGTTCCATACACTTAATTTATTCGTACGTTAAGTGTTGAATTTAATATACAAGCTATGTCCTTACAGACATAAACGTTCATTCGGAAATTATGTTGAGAATTGATTTTAACTTTTATGTACGCGCCGAGAAAACATCCCAGAGAATAAATTTTCATCGCACGTCTTTTAAGAAAACAAGTTTCCTTATACCGAAAAATCATGTTGTATTAACGTATGATCTCTTCATTATATATGTGTATGTATGTACGTGCGTATAACAGCAATTCTTTTATGATTAAAATTCAGTAGTAATCTTTCTTTGTGCTAAAATATGCGATTTTATTATCACTAACGGTTTTCATTTTAAATAATTTATTATTTCACTGTAATTAAAATATTTTACACAACTGAACTGGGTGCTGAACTGAACTTTACTGGTTTTGAAATTAACGGTTTTGTAATATTTTCTATTTGATAATAGTTTTAACTATGTACTTTTTTTTGTAAAGGGTTAGTTACACTAGAATTTCATCAAGTTAAAGATCGTTTACTTTATTTTTCAGTTGAACTTACTTGAATTACTCGTTGAATTTGCAAACAGTACTTTTAAAATATACAAAATCTATTTCTGGCCCGATCCAGGGGACTTTAAGCCAGTCAATCCTTTTATAAGTTTTCTCATATCTTTAATAAAAGATCATGTATCTGATTAAGATAAAATCAACAAATATATGTGGTGTGCACTTTTGGATATCGTTATATATATATATATATATAAATGCATTTATAACTATGAGAAATCCAGATGCAATAAATGCAAATTTCGTAGAATTCAAAATTGACGAGACGATGTAAGAGTGCACACGTCTGTTACATACATAACTGCAGACGGCCAATTCACAGGAAATGGCTGCAATACCATCTGAATTATAAGCAGACATCAGAATATGTACTCATGGCTGGTTGACTTATGGCATATCTTGTAAGATATTCGTATGGGAGCGATAAAATTTTTATTTCAAGCTATGTGAAATGGCTATAAATGAATAACGACAATAACAATATAATGTTATCTCGCAGACGTAAATGTCTATTTAGCACTTTCTTTGTTCGTACATATTGTTCGGTTGCTTTTATATCTTTAAATAACACACACACACATATATATATATATATATATATATATATATATATATAATTGTTAAATTTTTGGTTACTTATATATAATATTAAAAAACAAAGGTCACATTTTACGCATTCATAAAACTAATAGAGTCATAAAACCGATAAATTATTCAATTAAAATTTTCATTAGATGAATGAGTGTACATGACGTAAACATCAATTAACACAGTTCTGAAAAAAAATGTTGACACAATAGAATCGATGTAAAAACCGATGTATTATCCAACACCGTTATCAGTGACTTAGGCACAATGGATAGAATGTAAAGAATGTGACAAACAGAGACGGAATGCTAATTATTACACGATGCACCTTGCACTAAATATAAATGTATGTGTGTATGTGTGTGTTTGTGCGCTTGTGTGGATTAAACTACTCACCTTTGCATAATCGAGCGGTACACTGTTCTCTGGACAGGTGAACAGGCCTTCGCTGTAACAAAAACAGGCATGTTATTAAGTTTAAGTCATAAATCTTGATTTATTCGCTCAGCCAATAACATATGTATTAATATTTCTTGACTTTAAACGATTGAGATGTTGCGTGTAGCAGTGCATAAAAGATCAGTGACCAATGATATCATATATGAAAGATTTGTTAATATATTTGGATGGCTTTATAAGTAACATTGCAGATTCTATTCATACATCTAACACTATTACAATCATATTTTTTAATCAATTTATAAAGTACATGATAGATAAATTTAGTTTAAAGATAATATTTCATATAAAAAATATGAGGCTAGAGATTTATTTTCACAATTTATCATTAATTGAATATATATATATATATATATATATATATATATATATATATATATATATATATATATATATATATATATATGAAAGTATGTAAATATATTTATATTCATATTTGTATACAATAATAAAATAGCATCGTGATAAAGCTACATACATATGACTGTTGTCAAGCAATCAGAACAGAGACCACGCGATCTCATCAACCAACTAGAACATGAATAAAATTTCCAAAAAGCGTGCACGAGTCTGATTTTTAATTATAGAGATATATTTATTATTTTTATGTGTATTTATTTTTATTATTTCTTTACTTGTTTATTGAATGCAAATTAACTATGACAAAAAACAAGACATGAAAAATTATGAATTAACAATAATTTATTTCGACTTAAAAATATTATATATTTATTAATTTAATTCATTTTTCTGCTTTCAATAAACTTTCCACAGTTTTGTTTATCATTAAAAAATCTAATAAAAGTTATTGTTTGTATCTTCTCGAAGAATACGAATATTCTTACACAATTCGAGAAATTAATTATAGAACTTTAAATAAAATGATTATAAAAAACCATCGAATGATAATACAATAAAATCATATCCTATTAGTTTGAAATATTTCAAAAGTAGTCTTTTTTTTAAAAAAAACTGACTATAATTTCAACTAAACCATAATTTGAGGCGTGTTTGTTGATACAAGTTAATGCATTCTAACTTTATTAATTCTTGCACGTTTTCCATAAAAAAAACTTATTAAACAAACAAATTAACATTGCAACACACATTAACCTCTACTGCACTTACATACAAACATACATGAACGATTAGGTCAACATAACAGACCTACCTTATTTATCATAACTGCATAAAGTAGCGTTAAATATGTATGGAGTTGTATCCGTTATCATTGGAATATTTAAAAACATAACTAGACCACAATAAAATAATGGCGCCGGTTATATCTGTCCTTATAACACGCTACGTATGTTTTTGTTGTAAAATGTTTATAAGTCGGACATAAAAAGCACAGTATAAATTTACATACTTAATAAAAATATAAATGATCGGTATACGTTGCATTTTCATGTTTTTATTAGTAGAGCAAGGATGTTCGTTCTCTTTAGAAGGTCGTATTTCAATATGCGAGATCGAATAAAGAAGAAACAAATTAGTTTTGTATAAAATAAGTAACTAGGACGTTAAACAGTTCATCAATAGATTATATATTCAAATTCAAGTTGATTACAACTTTCGTTAACAAAAACAAGTTTATCTCCTGGGTAAACATTTGAATAAAAAGATTAAAAAATATATACATGTATTATTTTCAATAATAAAATTGAAGAATGAATATTAATTTCTGGTTTTGTTTAATAGTTAAAAACATTTTAAATGACATTAAAAAATGGGAACATATTTTAATTTTTACAGCATTGTAAGAGAATTTCAAAAAGATCAATTACTATCAACTTTATTTTAAAAAAATACTTAATAAGAGTCGATTCATATAACAGTACAAGAAATATATAAAAAATGTATAAAAAGTTTTTTTTCAATACAATTAATAACCAATTCATTTATAAAGACATAAATAATTAAAGAAAACAATAAATTGTCTGTAATTTAATTTCTTTTTCTCTATAAATCATCTTACTTATCTTAATAGTATTTTAATGAGAATAAATTGTATTCGCTCTATTTATTCATGGTAAATTTATTTCTTTAAGGCAAAAAATATTTGTCTTGATTAATTAATCTCACATAAAATTAAATCGACTCAAATCATACTTGTATATATTTTATTTGATAAAACTATAATTATCTAATTAATGATTTTTAGATAAATAATATATAGAAAGGAATAAAAATAAATTCTCACAAATTACTTTTTGTGTTACCCCGAAAATCACAAAAATATTTTACTGATAAAAAATATTCAATAATTGATTATCGATTATTTTTGTCTTTTTCTTATCCGAATTTTCAATTTCGGTTTTACTATCTTTAAAGAGTTATGCTACAGAAAGCCGATTTCTATTTCTGTATTTTCAAATATTAAATTTAAATTTTTTTTAATGGTTTGTGGAGGAATGAAATAATTATTCGTAAAGGTAAAATGAACCATAGTTTTACAAACACTATTGTGAAAAATGCACTACTTGGCTTTATCAGAAAGATAAAAAAGGAATTAAAATGACTTCAATGTAGATATTTATTCATTTTCAATCCCTTTTCTTTAATATTTACACAAATAAGTTTTCCCCTCACTTGTTTTTATTTGTTATTTAAACGAATGTCGATTTCATCAGTCTCAGAGAGTTTAGGTTCAGAAAATCTTTTTCTTTAACATACTACTTATTCAACCTTCAAGCAAAATTGAAATAGCTAATTGGAAATAAGTATAATATATTGAATCAACTGTCAAATCAAAAATAATTATGATAAATAAATACTCTAGTGATACACCAGAACAAAGGAAACCAGGACAAAGCAAATAATTACATCTTCACAGGAAAATAATGTAGAGTTAATGGAAAAACACATAGTTGTTGACTACTCTGGTCTCAAAACTAAAAACAAGATAATAAAACATACTTAGCAGATGAATAAAAAGAAGACGAGTGTTAATACAGATAAATATTTATTCTCAGATTCAAATTCGAAAAAAATTTAGTAATATCTAATTAAAAACATCTATGAATATATATATATATATATATATATATATATGAAAGTATTAAAAACAAAAAATTAAAATATAACATGTTTTCTAATTTTTGTGTTTTTTTAATACTTTCATTTGGAAGCTTAAATTGAACCACCTTATATATATATATATATATATATATATATATATATATATATATATATATATGAAAGTATTAAAAAGAAAAAAAATAAAATATAACATGTTTTTTTAATTTTTGGGTTTTTTTAATACTTTCATTTGGAAGCCTAAATTGAACCACCTTATATATATATATATATGAAAGTAAGTAAATATTTATATATTCATATTTGTATACAATAATAAAACTGAACTGGCAATCAATGGGTCAGAATTTAAGTCGAGTTTCGGTCTAAATCTTATGATTAATCTCCATCTCGTTAAGATGAAATTAAGGTCACCGTGTATAAAAATATTGTTTATTTACGGACATTAGAAAATTTTTGAAACACCCATGTGACAAGAGAATTAGAGATGGTGCTGTTGACGACGGTAATGATGTGTTTAATCTTTAAATAATGTCTTCAGTTTGAAACAAAATTGACTCATTTACATATTTTATTTTAATACACACACACATATATATATATATGTATATGTATATATATATGTTTATATATGCGTGTATGTGAATATAAAATTACATACACACAGATTGCAAAACATACTCATTCAATCGCTTCGAGCAAGTTTGATTGTCAGCTGGCAAATAGAAATTAACAGTAGTCGATTATGTTAATGAACTTTGTTTCATTTATTTTGTAATTCCGTGATATCATTAAATCATTCATCAAATTAAAACACTAAAACGATTAGAAATATTTGATCGTTCAATATATCTATACTAGAAAAATGCTAATTCTAAAAAGGAACTGAATGAACACATTGAAGATCATTGTTATTACTGAAGTGGATTTTTCTGAAAAAAAGTAATTAATTCTGGTCGGTAACGAAATTATTTCACTACAACATTCTCATTATATCGAAAAGAAGTGATTTTTTTTTTAATAACTTAATCTGTAGAAGATTCTCTGTTTTACTTGAAACAATGATCTCTTGCATTGAAATCGCCAGACTTCTTTCTTTCATACATTTAAGTATCAGTTTTATTGTCGAATTTAATATTAATATTTCATTCACTTCTGATTTAACGATATGATGATTAACTAGACAATTTAGACTGACACTCGGCTTAAAATTCTGATCGATTGATTACCAGTTCTGTCTTATTATTGCATCTAAAAATAAATACATAAATATTTAATATTTACTTTCATACATATGTTTGCTTATTCTGCTCATATTTATAATTCAATAATATTTCATACTCACAATCTTTTATATACGAAGATCATTTGATAAGTATGGAAAAAGAGCAAGTTAAACACTGTTTTTTGAAAGAAATCGAATTTATTTCCCGTTATGGTCTCCATTGCAGGCTATACACTTGGTCCAGCAAGTTTCAAATTTTTTTATCCCGTCGAGAAAGTAGCTTTTCTCAAAGTCTGCAAAATCCGCATTGACGACGGCGATGACATCCTCATTCGTCGAGAATTTTTAACCACAGAGCTAAATTTTCAAGTTTGGAAAAAGGAAGAAGTCGCACGGGTTCAAATACGAGGGATAGGGTGGACGAGGAATCAATTCGAAGTCTAATTCGTGCAATTTTGCCATTGTGCCGGTCGATTTGTGGAACGGCGCGTTGTCCTGGTGAAAGAACACTTTTTTGTACGCCAATCTTACTCCTTTTGGTTTCAGCTCTTATAGTTTTATACTCCTATTATCGTTTTTTCATTCGTTAAGTAGTTTATCGGGATGATTCCGTAGGAATTACCGCCAAAAAACAGAAGCCATCACCTTCCCAGTCTTCGCCTTCTTCGGCTCACTTTCGCCAATCGTTGTTCACTGTTTTGACTGCTGCTTTGACTCATGAGTATAGCGGCAGATCCATGTTTTTTCACGACGACAAATCGATGTATCGGTGCAGAATGTTGTGCACTCATTCAGCTGAGATGCCTACAGTCTCATCTCGCTCATTTTCACTCGTCGGTCTTCCATAACGATACCATGTATTTTTTAAAAGATATCCGTCGTAGTGACCTTAACAGGGCGTCCAGAACGCACTTCATCTTCAGTGCATGTTCGGGCAAGTTTAAACTCATTTATCCAGAAATAAGAAGTCTTAAACGCTGGTGCAGAGCTCCCATGAACTTCATCTAACTCTGCTTTGATCTGGACGGCTGCCAACTTTTTCAAATGAAAATGTTTTATCACTGCATGATACTCGTTTTATTCATTTTTGCGGGATTGCTACAATGCTCGCTTCAAACGTCTGTAGAACGTGTACAACGCATCGTTTCTGGCTGACATATCACCTATGCTAGTTTGAAAAGTGGCACTTGATAGCCGTGACGTTACTGAATGAATGGTGGCGTCACATCATAGAAATTTACCAAACTTATCAAACGGCCCTCGTATACATACACATACACACACACACACACATATATATATATATATATATATATATATATATATACCAATTCAATAAATTCGACTCTATTGTAATCTAAATTTCTATTTATTGTGTATACTTTTTCGATTAAAAAATGTCTAATATCCATTTTCAATACAATTTATTTCTTTCACGACAAATAAAAACCTACAGAGTGTAATGGAATTTATTAATGCGATTAAAACATATGTTCTCGAATTTCTATACTAAAACAATTCTATTAATATCAATGATTCTAAAACTAACAAATCGAAACCAACTTAAAATTCAATACGACGTATGTTCTCTGTATTAGATACAAACTACGTCACGTTTTCACTTACATTTTTTTAATTACCACTTTCGGTTTTCAATCAATGTCTAAGTGTGTATGAAATCATGACCAAAAGAATTACAATACTCTAAAATGATCTGTCGTACGCATTTATCAAATATGTAGAAATTTATTACTCGTATATACAAAAAGTTATTTTGAGTCGGATTTCGTGCAACCAATCGGAAAGTTTCACCTGCGTCTGACAGGTGGTGCAAGCACATGCACTGATTGGTATTCTGGAAGTGGTTGGTCGTAAATACTACCAAAAATACATCTGCTGATACTAGTTGTTGTTTTTTTTTTTTTTTTTAGTTTGGTCCGTGTTTGTGTATTGAACTTACGAGAGACAAGCTGTAAATTTGTCGCCTACACAGCCGGTGTTTAATATGAAAACCTATCAAAGAAATGTCAAAATGAAATATTTTCATACGGATATATATTTTTAAGATATATAATAGGTTTTAATTATTTATATTTATATAAGTGTATAAAATTATTTAGATAAATCATGCATATCTTTTTCTGATTTTAATTTAAAAAACATACAATTAAATTGTATTAAAATTGATTAGTATACAGTTTAATATTTAATACATTTTTGAAACAATTTAAATATAATTCCAATGAAAATATTCGAGTAATTCTTCAGAAATATTCAATAAATATAAATTAATGAATCTATTTATTAATTGATTAAAAAAAACTAACTCTAAAAGTTTAAATACTCTAAACCACTCAAATGAAGAAAAAATAACAACAAAAAACGGAATAGTGTTTTCCTT
Organism: Acanthacorydalis orientalis; assembly: GCA_034766995.1. NCBI lineage: Eukaryota > Metazoa > Arthropoda > Insecta > Megaloptera > Corydalidae > Acanthacorydalis > Acanthacorydalis orientalis. The sequence continues at coordinate 6,843,943 of CM068314.1, forward strand.
TATTTTTTTTTTGTTTTTCTTTACTTAACAAATTTGATTAGATATAAAAATTAATTCTATTCCTTTAAATTGAATCAATCATAACTCTGATTTAAATTAAAATATTTTGTTGTCGTTTTAAGATTATAAAGCGCCAATCTTAACATTTAAAAACATCATATATCTAGGTCAAGCAGTCGACATAACCTCACAAAACAGTAGTGAATACGATGATGTCCGAAAAGCAGTATATAAGGCATTGCATACTTTTCAATTCCAGTTGAAAAAAATGATACCGAAGCCTTGGGAATGATTTGTTCAACTTTAGGGGAAAGTGTTGTAATGCATCAGACATACAAAGAATGCTAAAATAGTGGAAGAGATTCTAAAATGAATACAATTTCATTGACTAAAGCCGCTATCTTTTCTGGACAAGAGATTCGTCACTTACCCGATAGATGGAACAAGGCTAATATTTTGAGGATTTAATGTCTCCTGTTTTTCTGTAAATATCATTTTCTATCAAAAAAGGCACCGAATTAATTTGTACACCTAATACTTATAAATATTTTTTATAAATTTATAAATACTAAATATAAGGCCGTCATATGGACAGTAGAAAAGCAGATTATAATTTTCACTGATTTTTTTTAAACAGATTATTTGGAGAACAAAGACAAATTATAATATATTATTTAAATATTTTTCTAAATTTATAACGACTAAAATATGTGTTCTTCGAACAAAAAATTCACCTTTTGATTATTACCAATTTTTCGATAGATCTTATTTCTTCAAGATTATAAAGAAGCAGAAATTGTACTCTAAATATTTTTATAAATTTAAAACAAGAAAGGTATAACATTTTCGAACAAAAAATTCTGCAGTAAAACTTGAACATTTGACTTTCATTAATTTTTCCAAACAATTTATTTCTAAAAGATTTAACTTTGAAATAGTAACAAACAGTATGTTATTTAAATATATTTCTAAAATTTTAATAGTCGACACATGAAATTAAGTGTTCATTATCATTAAACATGCGAATTTTTTAAAACAACAATCCCCTCTTTCCATTCTTACAATTTTCTATTTAATATTCATTTTATCGTTCTATTAAATTGAAGGTTTTAAAGTTAAGTGCAGTATTGTACATATACACATTAATTGAGCTGTCAATTAACTGATTCTACTTACAATTAAATTATTGCTCAATGCATCATTTTAATACTCTCTCAATTCAAACAAATAATATTTCAGTGACGTAATAAAAGTCTGTCTATATTTGAAATAAACACCACAAGTGTATTTTGCGATTAAAACGTTAATTTAGAATAAATTAAGTAATTTATATTAATAAGCCGCTATTGTCATTTGAACAATGAACAATACGTGAATCGAAATAATTTATATTGTAATTAATGTACTCGTATGTCTAACAATGATATTTTTTAATACATTTACTGTAAACTTCTTGCATAACACACATACTTTTTTTATACCGTAATGTTACAGTAATGTACAAGTTTATACATATGATGAACAGACAAATATATGTTCTTTTTTATTTTGTTATTTTTGATAGAAAAGACCGTTCTTGTATTATTTAAGTCAGCATGACAAGGTATTGTTTCGGTCGAAGAATTAAGGTCATTTCCTATAGACATTCGATTAGAATTTACTTCAAGTAACATTAAAATAATATATATATATATATTAACATAATTTTCAAGTGTAAATGAAACAGGTTTTCTTAATGTAATTCATTTTATTCAACCTACCCTTACATGACATCCTGTTCATTAAAATACATGTTTCATTCGTAAGAATTCAAATAAAAACATTCAATTTTCTTATAACGATATTTATATTTAATTTTATTTCCGAATCGTCTATTGAAATTTCCAGCATGTTTTTCTGGGGAAAAAATCGATAAATAACGTTACTTGATGAATGATATATAATTAAAAACACCAACGGAGTAGTGGCAAAAACGTTTATGCTCAAGTGGGTTTTAAAACCCACAAGAGCTGTAATTCAAGTGTGAAGATTTAAGAGGAAAAAAATTTACAGCGTTTCTGTGTTATTTAAAAACGTGGGAGATGTTTATTTTACACCTTCGGTTTTTCACAACTGTACATGTTTTTTTCCACGCCGGCAATTATAAGATTTTCTTCGAATGGTGTTTTTTTTGGTAATTAGATTCTGATCATTTAATGAGAAAACAAATGAATTATTGTAGCATAGGGAAAAAATATATTTGTATTAATTTGTCATACTGATAGAGTAGGAAATATACATAAATATTTTAAAAAAATTGTTTAATGAATAAAATGCTAACGATTATCAAAATTCAATAGATATTTTTAAATCACTATATTGTTTTTATCAATAAACGAATATCAAAACACATTTTTATCGATAATCAATTTAATCTGCGTTTGAAATCAATTTAAAAAATTATAAGGGAAAATCAGTTGGATATTTATCCTTAATCATAGTGATTCTAGCTTAAAATAAATTGTTTTTTGTAATTTTAGAATTTTTGTAGATTTTAAAGTATATTTTTTATATTAAGGTTGTTTTGAAAAATTAAAAAAGATTTAAAAGTTGATTATACATTACTGAATTCTATTTTAAAATATTGTTAGTTTTTTTTTCTGTACCTTAGTAAGTTAAGGTGCAAAGATCTTTTTCTAGACTAGTGTTTTCCATATTTGTTTATCGATGGTTCAATAAAATTTTCTTAATGTATTCATTTTTATATTAGAAGATGTATTGTGTGTGCTTTACTTTACTTTTAAATTTTTGCGTACTTTCAAATAATGTTTTCATATTAAATGTTGTATGTATACGTTTGAACGAAACAGAGAAGAAGAAACTGAAATCACAATGTACAGACATGACTTTTATTTTTATGTTAATGTAAACAATTCTCATCAGATTTTCTTTTATATTGCGTGAAAAATTATGATTCTTACAACGATGTGAAACGCACTAATTACACTAAGCACCAAATTAATGACTTCTCATATACTTTGTACTAATATTGTCAACGTTTTGCATAATCGCAATGTCATCACACACATCAAAAGTGAAACTATGGCGATTAATCACGAGCTGCCTCTTCACCAATGTAAATATGAATGAAGGCACTTAAGTGGCGTATATTATATTTCGTGACTGGTTGACAACCGACATCTACAACAATACGAAGACAATAGTGTCGTCTGTTCTGTTGTTCACTCAACTAAACGATTGTTTTATTGCTCGTGTAATTAACCGGCAGCCGCGCCACTAGTACCGACAGTTGAATTCATATCCGGTTGCAGACCGGTTGTGTGTGGTCTGTACGGTGACACTGTTGAGATGATATCGTTCCGTATAAAAATTTTTTTGACATGTCTCCCAGTAGGTTCATTGCATGCGCTGGTATTCGTCTCTTAATGCATACATGTATTCATATTCCTTTCATATTCCTTGATCGTATCTCGTTTTAACTTGACGCGTATGAAATGTCGGATTATGTATTAAACTTGAGTTTAATAATTCAAATCAGCTTCGTCTGATTCTATCTGCTTTTTCTAGCTCGATCAATCTGTACAAGTTTTACAGAAAACAAATAAAATTTACAAATAGTCAATTTATTGATGGTATTTTTCAATGAAACAGAGGTCTTTTTAAATGTTTCCCATTACAAATATTAAAATTCTTATTTGTCTTGTATCAGCCAAGTGTATATTCTCCATTAGTTACTCCACTACAATTTTCGACATCCTCAGGTAGATTTTCAAAGCAAATTTTAAAATCATCAAGATCTACTGAGACATGCACTCGTGCCGAAACTAGTAGTAGAGAACGGACATTGATTTAAAAGGACGGATACAAACAGGACACGGTAGTAAGAGGATTTTAGGCAGTGGAGGATCACAAGGGGAAGGGACGAACGGGCTGGGATTTAAGTCAAAGAAGTTGTAATGCATTTTCGAACCTCTTCCACTGTTTTAGCATTTTTTGTACGTTTTATATATCATGACAGTTTCCCCCAGTACAGAAAAGTCAAAATACAGATTTTTCTGTACTTTATCGCTTTGAGAATGATGACATTGCTTTCGAAATGAAGATGAGCAGTACTCAAAAATGGCCAATAAAGATTTATTGAAAACTTTTTTGTGATTTGTGAGGTAAAGAACGAATCTCATTGTAAAATCTCATTTCAAAATTTATAAATTAAAATTATTAGATGTAAATAGTAATTCTGTGCCTTTAAATTGTTTCAGTCACAATTATGTTTTAAATTAATATATTTTCTTATCGTTTTAAGATTTTCAAGTGCCATTGTGTTCACTACTACTTTGTGAGTTTATGTGAACTACTTAGCAAAGATATATATTGATTTTAAATGTTAAGGTAGACACTTGAAAATCTTAAAAAGATAAGAAAATATTTTAATTTAAAACAGAATTATGGTTGATTCAATTTAAAGAATTAACGTAATTAACATTAACAGAATTACATTTTACACCTAATAATTTTAATTTAGAAATTTTGAAACGAGATTTCATAAAGAGATTCATTCTTCACCTCACAAATCACAACACAGTTTTCAATAAATCTTTATTGACCATTTTTGAATACTGTTCATGCTCATTTCAACAGCAATGTCAACATTCTCAAAGCGATAAGGTACAGAAAAATCTGTATTCTGACTTTTCTGTATTTTGGCGCTCTGATGATGATGGCAGTGCTATTATAATGCGCATAAGCAACACTCAAAAATGATCAATAATGATTTATTGAATATTTTTGAATAGAAAAATGTTTTGTAGTTTGGCGAATAGAAGAATTCATTTATGAAAATGAATTTAATCAGTATCAGAAGTGTATTTTAAATAAAAAATATTTTATTATTTTTATTTTTGATACAAAGTTTATAATAGTAGTGTTTATGTTTTGACTAGTTAGTAAATTTAAATTACATACGATTACAAACACGGAAAATACTTACTTACTCTTCTTTTCATATATATAAAAAAAAAACAGTTGTTCATTGTTTCAAACATCGACGTGTCTTAAAATATCAGATAATTAAACAACTATCCATTCAGGTCTTTGACAGTTGTTCTCTTATCAAATCTCGTATATCGTTTTCGTAAAATAATTTTTTATGCAACTAAGTGCATTACTTATTAATTAGTAAAATGAATGAGTATAGTTTTAAGATTGACATCTACAACGGCGCCGCTTGACACTGATTCAGTCAAAAAAGAACTGATAAAGAATGTTGTTTTTTCAATGTTTACGAACAAAAGACATTTCCAAAAAAAGCATAGACGGACTGTTTTCATGCAGATTGTTCACACGGTGTACAGAAAAATCGAATTATAGATAAATATGAAAACTGAATTACAATTCGTTGCCTACAGTCGATAAATATGTTCATTAGAAATTGAAATAACGGGCCAGTTATTCAATCGAACTAATATGAAAATTGTGAATTTAATACAGAGAAGATTTATTTCCGTAATTTATAAAAAAATCAGTTTAGGATTTTTAAAATCTGTCTAATTATTCTATTCATTCATTTCAAAGATTAAATAAAAAGTAATTGGAAATATATTTTATGGCATGGTGGTTATATTCACTTTCATAAGTGAATAAGTCATTTGTTCACTAGGTAGGTTTTGGTTCGAGAAATATCCATTTCCGTTTAATCAAATTACTTTTCTTTACTTTTTTTCCTGTCCTTTTTGAAATAATCTATTTTAATTCGAGGCCAAGTGTCTTTTTTTGAATAGGATTCAAGTGGCAATGTTTCTATACCAATAAGTGTTCCAATGTTTCTATACCAGTGTTGGTATAGAAACATTAAGACCACAACACTCACATAGAAGATGGTCTGATTTCTACGTTGAAGTAATGAAGAGATTATTGTAACGCATTGTCGAGTGCTTTCTCTTTCCTAAAATGAAAAATCTCTTCACAGGAAAACGATTTTAAGACGTAAAAGATATTTAAAAAAAACTGCTGAATTGAAAGCTGTTTCTTCGGACGTCATTGCCGACTGTCTTCAAAAACTTTTACAAATTTGCAATAAATGTAATAAAGTAAACGAAGATTACTTTAAATAATTTTGATGTTACTTAAATTGTTTTTTTTTTTTTATTGAACCAAGCCAGGAATTAAAGTACCAAACCTCGTGTATATATATATAAATATTTTTATATATCACATTGTTAAAGAATTCGTGGAATTATATTTATTACAATACGATTGTTCTTTTACAAATAAAAGAATAATAATTTAGTTTTTATTGACATACCTGAACAATTGTGCATTGTAATAATTATTATTCATCAAACTACGAATAACTCTTCATAAAATACTCAAATACATAAATTGAATACTATTATTGATGACAAATTCAACACACGAATAAATAAATCAGACTGATGTCAATTCGAAGAGCCAGCCCGTGGTGATCCTTAAAAGGAAAACTGTTTTAATAAACATTAACAGTTTCCAACATCGACAACACTCATTAAAATTTAACGAACAAGTCTCCGGAATTCCCAGAGTATGCCTGCATAAGCAAACTGTCCTGTGTCATAAATATGCTATCCTGCGTGTCCGAACATTATGTGAATTTTTGTTGACGATCGTACGACTTCTCTCCAGTCGATTACCTTTCAGCTGCATATTAAATCGCCCTGGCACGCAACTCTTTTGTTTACCAACAGATACGTTCGTACCCTGCCTATGCCCATATACACTTATTTGTTGTCATCCGGCTTCCTTGTACGGAAGTAGGTTCTTTATGAATTCAAACGGCAGAGTGAGTTCCCACTGACCATCACTATAACCGTTCTCTAATCAGATAGAATAACAATTTGATCATGTCAAGACAATATATGAATATTAATATACGATTAAGTTACGAACCGAGCACGTATCATAAAATTGATTAATAAATTTAGATTTAGTGTTCGTACTAAGTAACAATATGTACGTGTGGCCATTACAACCCGCATGCTACGCATCTACCATGAAATCGAAATGTGACAATTAAACGAAAAATAGAATACGAAATGAAACAGGACGGTGTATTTCCTAATAAAAAGAAATCATGTTCGGTTCTGTGTAACAGATTCACGAGGGCCTAACAGACTAAACGTGTCAGCACACTTAAGTCAATTGTCAACAGACCAGAGAGCATTTAAGTTGATGTCGTTACGTGCTTCTCACGTCAACCGGTTGATCGACAAGAACGAATTGACGACGGCTCTATTAAACTTAATACGTTGTAGATCGACGCACGGAGCAATGGATCATTGTTAAGTGTGTATTATCATAATAATTTTCAGTGTACATTTGATGCAATCAAGTTTATACACACACACACACACACACACATATATATATATATATATATATATAATGTCCTTTTATGTCGTCTATAGATGTGTTTTAACCTTGAATTGACAACAACTTGTGTTCTACGAAGAAAGGAAATAAATAATAAATTTCCCATCTCAGTATATAACTGTCTAGTCAATTCATTACTTTAACTACATTATACCTTGTTGATATTTTAAAAGTGTAATAATCTTAATATACATTATCGTTTTCATAGTATGAATAGGTAACAGATAAAAAATTGCAGATACAATAACAGTTACAATACAAAGTTTGTGTTTTTTTAAAAAAATGCTAACAAAAAAATACTCTTTCTCTAGTAGAAAAAAATGATTGAATCGATTTTAAACACAAACGTAAATTAAATATTTGGTGACAAAATTAATTCGGTGCCTTTTTTATATAGAAAAATGATTATTTACGTGGAAAATGGAATACATTTCAATCCTGAAAATATCCCCCATTATTTTGTATAACTTTGCTCGATTTGTGGGCGACTGAGTCGCTGGATCCCTTGCCGAAAAAAGATGACTGCTTTGAGTCGATGAAGCGTTTTCGAACCTCTGCTACTGTTTTAGCATTTTTTACATGTTTTCTAAATCACCAAATGTTTTCTATATCACCCAAAGCTAAATAAATGATTCTCGCTGCTTCGGTAACATTTTGTTCAACTGGAATGCGAAAAGTATGAAATGCCTAATATGTTATTTCTCGAACGTGCTCACTACTGTTTTCTGGAGTTATACCAATTGATTGGCGAAAATATATAGTGATATTAAATGTAAAGGTTGATACTCGAAAATGTTAAAATTACAAGAAAATATTTTAATTTAAAACAGAGTTATGATTGATTCAAGTTAAAGCCACCGAATTAATTTTTACATCTAATAAAAGTATTATTTATCTTTTTTTCAATATATAATATAAAATAATTTATTATTCCTGACTATTCACCAATAAAATCACTAAGATAGAGAAATAAACGATTTATCTGCTACTTTTCTATGCATTAGCAAGTCTGAGGACACTAATATCATCCAAATACACACGAGCAACAGTCCATAATGAATTATTTAATATTTTTTAACCAGAATAATTTCTGTGGTCTGCGAGCTGAAAAAAGAATTTATGTATGAAAGTATGATACGTTGATTTTAAAATAGTCTGGAATTAACAATTATTAAATCTAAATTGAAAATCAAATTAACAGTAAGTAATTTAATTATAAACTGACTTGTCATTTAAGTGTGCAGTTAAATGTATGTTTATAAATATTAAATAAAAAAATTATAATAATAATGCAAATTTATATCTTCTTAAAAATACATGTTCTGCAATGATTTAATTTAATCATTTACATTTTTATTCATGTAGAATTCATAACTTTTTTTTATACATAATTTTTTAAACATAATTTTTTAATCATACATATTCCATTATATGTAGATTTATATATATATATATATATATATATATATATATATATATATATTATATTATATATAGATAGATATACCGTTTATCTCGGCGTATAAAGCTACCTACATATAAGACGAGGTCGAAATTTTAAGATAAAATTTATACATTTAACATATTTCGGTCGTATAACTCGATCCTAAATTAAACACCTCTTTCACATGTATAATACAATTTTATATCCAAAATCGAAATTAGGTGAATTACATTTTCCGATTTAAAATTTCAAAAATTAAATATCACCTTATTTTTACATACTATGTATTAAAATGTCGTGCACGTCTTGTATCTAGGAGGCTACGGCTATGTATTTCATTTTTTAAATTTTTTATTTAAAATGAATTATTCAATGAATTTGTTATAAAGAAAACTCCAGTCCATTTTTTTTAAAAAAACAATTTAATTTCTATGTAAACACAATAAATTGTTCCTGTTATTTTACGGTTGTTTTTGTATTGAGCATATAAGGCGACCACCTATTTTTTGAAGATTTTTTAGATTTTAAGGGTTTCCTTATACGGCGATATATATATATATATATATATATATAGAGAGAGAGAGAGAGAGAGAGAATGACTCAACTTAAGCTCCCACACGAAAGTATTAAATGGGCCAATATCATTAGTTTGAACATATAAAAAAGACTGATTATATTATGAAAGAAATTCTTAATGGAACTGTTAATGTTTTGGATTGACTGTATCATAGATAAAAGTAGATACAAAAGAGATTCTCTTTAGATGTACATAGTAGCTCCTCCTTAGCTAATGATAGACAGTATCTCTCATTTAGAAAAGGATAATTTATTCTTTATAAAGACTTTTTGAAATATAGGTGATTCAACTTAGGTTTCCACACGAAAATATTAAAAAAGTCAAAAATTGAAAAAAACGTGTTATCCCCCATTTAGTATTTTAGTATTGAATTGAACTAAAATACTAAATAAAAAATATCATGGCTTTTTTAGTACCTGCGCCTCCTTTTAATACTTTTCCATGTGGAAACCTAAATTGAATCATCCTACTATATATATATAGGGTAACAATCAATTTGGTGCCTTTAAGTTGAATTAATTATAACTCTATTAAAAAAAATTTTCTCATTCTTTTAGAATGTTAAAATGTCAATCTTATCATTTAAAAATACTACACATCTTGGTTAAGCAGTTGGCATAACTTCACAAAACAATAGTGAAAACGATAGCGTTGGAAAAGTAGTATATAAGGCTTGGATACTTTTCGCATTCCAGTTGAAAAAAATGCTGACGAAGCAACGGAAATGTTTTCTTCAACTTTGGGAACAGGTATTGTGATGGTTAAAACATTCAAAAAATTCTAAAACAGTTGAAGAAGTCCCAGAATATATTATCACTTCATCGACCCAAATCCGTCATATTTTTTTCGACAAGGGATTTGTCAATTACGTGACAGATTTAGCAAAGTTATATAAAATAATGGGGGATACTTTAAGAATTGTAATTTATTCCATTTTTCTATAAAAATGTGTTCTATAAAAAAGGCACCGAATTAATTTATACACTTAATATCATCATCACCAGCCTCTGTCAATCCATTGCTGGATAAAGGCCTCTTCCATGAATTTCCATTCTGTACGATTGAATGCCTCTCTTTTCCACTGATTTCCAATAAAAAGTTTAATTTCCTTATTCCACCTATTCATTGGTTTCTTTCTTGGTTTTTTTATATTCCTTGGTTCCCAGTTAATAATTTCTGTTGTCCATCGGTAGTCTTCTCTTCTTGCAATATGTCTCACTCATTTCAGACTCTTTACTCTTCTTATTACATCTGTGACTCCTGTCTGTTTTCGTATCCATTCTATTCTATTCTCTTCTTGTTTCTTTCCATACTTCTCTGTGTTGTTTGGAGTCTCTGAATGATTTTCGCATTAAACACTTATGTTTCATTACCGTAGGTGAGGAATGGTAGTAAACATTGATTAAATACTTTATTCTTCAAACAGTGTGGGATTGTTGATTTACCTGATTGTTGTTTGACCCAGATAAACATACTACGCTACCTCTTCTATTTCTGTTCTTTTTATTTCAATTTTCTTCGGACATACAAACACATTGAATAACATTTTTGTTTTAGCGTGGTTCATGTTTAGGTTTTTTTTTGACTGAAATCATCTAATTATTCTTTCCTCTTTTGTAGCTCTTCTAGAGTATTTGCAAAAATAACGATATCATCAGAAAATCGGAGGTGATAATGTTTCGCCTTTTATTTCAATTCCTGTATCCTACCAGTCGAGCGACTTGAATACTTATCTAGGGCTACAGTAAATAATTTCGGCGAAATTGCGTCTCCTTGTCTAATACCTTTCTCTATTTTTATGCTTTTGGGTTCTTCCTGTAGCTTCACCTTCAAGGTTACATTCTTGGTAGAGTTAATATATATATATATATATATATATATATATATATATACAATATGCATATATATACTATATATATATATATATATATAAATAAATTATTTGTAAGATTTACTAACACTGTAATTTTTCATCAGACATCCTCTGAGAAATGAATTCCATTCTATTGATTGTAGGTTGTATCGATTATTCAAGAAATAAGTATATATATTCTCCCACGAATTTACTTATTTAACCAGCGCATCAGACACTACGAATCACGTCTTTACTTAAAAAACAGTACATTTTTTTATTCGTTGACTCAGCTATTTAGAGATAGCGGTACGGAAACGTTGTACGATTCAATTTTATTTTTTTATTACTTGTTTTCAGACTAGACATGCAGAGTCAATATTTAAAAACTCGTTCACACGGCTCATACTTTATCAGAATGTTTATTAATATAATGTAATCATTGCATAATACACCCTTGTTATAAATCACTCTGTATGGATTTTTAAAATATCGCTCGTTTATTATGAATTCCTCATTCTTCGAATGTCAGAACACAATCACGACTCGTTTGATTCGTGCACGTAACCATTGTAGGTCGTCGAAATGCTACTTGCATGATTTCAAACAGTAATGAGTATAATGCATGGGTGCCGATTATAGGAGCGTGTATATGCGGCGTTTCTGTACGCAACGTAAAATCCTTGATGCGCTCGAATCATATCCACCCATACCTGAAGCGAACATTATTTTATATTGATGATGCATGGCCTCTGGGCACATCCCATTTCATGCACGGTACTTATAAAGCGTTTCATCACATCACAAACGATGACAATAACAAAAAAATAAGTATTGTTTGACCTTCTATTGTTGATACACACCGTAACATACATTCACTAATTCAATAATTTAGCGTTCGTAGATGAAAGATAATATTTTTAATAGCAACAATTATTCTGTTCACATTTCATCTCGACACGAAAAATATCGACGAGAAATGTTAATCGAGATCTTGTTAACGCACGCCCATGTATCGATCGATAGATGTCAAAAAATTTACACCTACATACACACACTAACCCCGATTTATGATCTGTTGCTATCTGTTATTCATTTTTACTACTCTCTTACTAAGTATCTCAAATTTATAATAAAACATATTTCTAATGAATAGAATTGCGAGTTTAGAAGAATACTCGTTTCTCAATTTATTAAAGATTTTTAAAAACTCAATAAAATATATGTTATTGAATTTGAAATCGCAATAGTTTAATGCACTTATTAGAAGTAAAAAATAATTGCATACTCTCATATAAAAATTCATATTTCCGATTATGTAATGGTGTAATATAATAATTATTATAATAATTAATTATACTGTACAATAAAATAACACTTTTTTATAAAGATAATAGTTTTTAATTAAGGTTATTTTTCTTTAAGGTTGTTACACACTAAATTCACTTTCACAATTGAATTATTTTTTAACATCATGACACTGAAGATGATAGAATCGCTTTCGAAATATGTATAAACAACAATTAAAAAAGATCAATAATGATTTATTGAACAATTCTGATACGAAAAAATAAGGTTTGAGGAAATGTGATTTTCCTTTTCAATTAACTATTTAATTCTTTTTAAATTGAACAATATCTATACTTTACTAACAACAATTATTAACATTTTTAAGACTTTTTTTGGTCCTCAAATAATTGTGTATAGAAATGAGAATGTTATTAGTTATATTTGAATATATTTAAGATCATAGAATTTGCCTAACGATCTTGGTCTCGATGAATCACATGAGTATTGATCTTAACTAATAACAATTATTAATATTTTCAAGACTTTTTAACGTGAAATAATTGTGTATAAGAATGATAATGTTATTAATTATATTTTAATATATTTAAGATAATAGAATTTGTCTATTGATCTTGGTCTTAATAAATCATTTAAGTATTGATGTTAACTAATAAAAATTATTAACATTTTTGAAACCTTTTCAACCTCGAATGATTATATGTAGGGATGAATATGTTATTAGTTATATTTTAATATATTTAAGATACTAGAATTTGCTTATTGATCTTGGTCTTGATGAATCACTAGAGTATTTAACTAATAACAATTATCAATAATTTCAATGTTATTAGATATATTCTAATATGTTTAATGTGATAGAATTTGCCTATTGTTCTTGATTTTGATGAATCACGTGTATGTTAATTTTTCACTAGTAAATTCAGCTTTTGATCTAACCTCAAACAACTTGTTGATGAAATTATACTGTTAAATTTTTAAATTACATTGAGTATATCAACAAACCATTTGAGGATTTCTCAATAAACGAAACTAGTCGTGGTAACACTTAAGTCATTCATTAGGACCATGATTATCAACAAAATTCACCAACAAGACCGCAGGTATAAAAACAAACAGTTATTACAAGAACACTTATATTATTAGAAAATATAAATATTTACTGGAATCCTTAATGAAGTTTTAACTCGAAGTTGATTTAAAAATTCTCTTATTTATAAAACTACTCAATCAATTTGTTCCTAATATCTAATTTAAAAATTGTATATTAATATTTTTATTTTTTTTTATTTAAATATGCATCGAAAAATAAAACGAGACGTTTTTAATATACATCAAATTTAATATTTTAATATATTTTCCACAAATCATTTTTTTTTCATCCCACAAACAACAAAAATTTTATATCAAAAAATGTTCAACTAATTTTAACCACTTTTGATTATTTCTCATAAATTTTTTTACAATTATGACGTCATACTCAGAGCGTTAAGGTACAGAAAGTACCTTAAAAGACAGTTTTTCGTTTAATGCAAAATAAAGATTCAAGCACGAAATTTATTGAAGAACGTGCTATCTGACTTTCAAACAATCGATTTCTTATTATTAAAATCTGATAAAATTATGTATTCTACTAATTTCGTATTTTTGTCTGTGAAAATAATAAAACAATAAAACAATAAAAAAAGCTTAAGTCTTGAAAATAATAAAAAAGTTTATTATAAAGGAATTCGAAGTTTTGACAATTACTAAATTTTCTGTAAATAAATTTTAATATTTATACCAAAATATGCAATGAAAGACACTAAACTATTCAATTTTCTAATTTATTTGAATATCATTTAATAACTTTAATGTCATATATTTAATTATTACTTAAATATGAATGAATGTTTTATGAAAAGTATGAACTCCTAGTAAAGTTTGAAAAGAAGTACCTGGTTCTTTTTTTAGGTATCTGTTTTTTTAGATTTAATTAATTTTACTAGTTTAACTTTTTAATTCTCTCTCTCTCTCTCTCTCTTTATATATATATATATATATATATATGAATGATTATATTTCGATTTTACCATACATCTATGGATAAAACCGAATTAATTCAATTTTAATAACGTATGAAGATAATTATTACCATTTCCTTAAATTAATCGATAATATAATTTATTGCAGTGATAATGAAATCAGATATTCAATATTTGTTCATTATCAAATATGAAATTAAAATATATAATTTATAATATAAAAAAACGGTGGCTAATTAAGCGGACGCACAGAACAAAAAAAAATCACTGTATATAAAAAATTAACCAGATGTGATTAAATAATTTCGTTGTAAATAAGAAATCAATTTATTGAAAATATAAATTAAAAAATATGTATTTACGAACTCACCTCGTGTAATTGTATAAAAGACCTACTGGCATGGTTTCTTTCTAATTATAACTGAAAGATATTAACGATCGATCAAGCTTCGAACATCCAAAAAAAAAAACTTGTCTCTCGACGAACCTGTCGTCCCGTAACTTTATTTTGACAATCGAACGAATCGAAGAACTCGATATAATTACGAATTTATTTCAATTTTTGTAATTACTTTTTTTGCTAAATTTAACTAAATGACATATTAAATCGATTAATTTGCGAAGGCACGGACACTGTTATTTTTTATAATTTTTATAAATTGGTTAATCACAGTCACTTCACTGAACGTAGAATTAATATGTTATTAAATTGCATAAATCTATATATAATCAGTTTTTTTTTTAATAGAACATCGACATTGGTTTCAATTTTTTAATTCGCGAATTAATTGAAAACCGGCAGTTTAATAATTTTTCATTACTTTTTCTCTAAATCGGTCGATTTTTATTCAAATCGCGTAGCACGTACTTTTTAGTCGAACTCGCTTGATAGTCGAGTTAAATTGTGAGATTTTCGCGAAAACTGTTTACGATGGAACGAAGGACAAATGTTGAATGCCAAAGACAGTAGGTGCTTTGCTCTATGGCAGTGTCAGTGTGACTCAGAACGCCGCCAGCTCTATGCGTTTGTGCGAAGAGGTGAGGATGAGTGTGAGTGTAGGGTAAACACGGAATAATTCACTTGTACAATAAACACAAACACTGTAGAGGTACGGCTCGATGGTGTTCGGACTTGGCGCTAACCGACGTGACGTCGAATCGAGACCAACTGTTTGTCGACTGACTGACAATTCGATTTTCAAACACTGCGTGCGATTCTCTTAACCGGTGTGTTTCGTTCAATAGCTGTTTCCATTGATTTTGTGTCCCAGTTAAGTTCATCAGTTCATCTCGTGCAAACAAAATCGTTACACAGCAGTATGCTACATTATTATGAACTGTAATATTTTATTGAGTCACACCACACACTCTTGTTGGATATAACAATAACTTTTTTTCAAAAATAAAATTGTCTGTCTATTTATATATATATATATATATATATATATATATATATATATATATATATATATATATATAAATATTCCGTTCAATTTCAAAAAATAAATAAATATTGTTCAAAAAATGGAATGAAAAACGTGTAGAGATTTTATATTAAATTATTATCAACATGAAAAAAAAATTTTTTTTAGATTTTTCTGTATCAGCGTTTTGAATATGAGAGTATTGCCATCGAAATTTAATTAAATCAGAAAAAAATCGCATAAACAGGTATCATAGAAAATTAATAATAATTTATTACACTTTTTATGTGGTTTGTAGGGTGGAAAAAAAACCTATTTTGTGAAAGTGAATTTAGATAATATCAGAAATAAGGTACAAAGAAATCTGTCGGAAGAAAAATCGATCTGATTTGTCTGTACTTTGGAACACTGAATCTATCGAGTCACTAACGTTATATTATATTTCATATGTTTATAGTGGAGCAAATACAACGTCAGTGGTTCAACAGGGAAAACATGAATAGAAAAATATAACAGAACTATTTAAAAGTTCAATGTTTTCTTGTTATGAAATTTTATACCTATTTAACAAAGCAATAAGTTTCACAAATGGATCATTTTCTGTCCTTCAATCACAGAAATTTTTCTAATCAAAAATAATCAATAAATGATTACTAATCATGTTTAATTATTGCTTGTACATATTTTAATGGCGATACTGTTATACTCAAAGCACAAAATTTCATTTGTGAAAATAAATTCAGTCACATTGATAAATTATTCTGTGACAATACAATTCTGTATTGTTATAGAATATCTATATTTTTAACTCTTAATCTACACCTTTCTGTATAATATACAGAAAGGTATATATGTTTATGTTTATATTATAAAGATAAACAAATAAAAAAAAATTCATTGTAAAAAAAATCAAAAAATGATTTTTAATGATTATCCATGAATGATTATTAACGATTACTCATTTACACCCAGAAATAGATCTATATGGAAACTAATGAAGCTTAAGCTTCAGTGAATCCCTTTGTAAGGGATTCCAATGAACGAAAATTAAAAAAAATCGTTGTACGAATAAATAAAACATGTCAAAAACAAATATTAAAAACCATGATTGTTAAATTATCATTATTGTACAATTTTATTATTTGAAATTCGGTTGCATTTGTAGCGATTGTAGTAGGCACTCAATTTTATGTATTTTCTTAAAAAACGTAGAAGAAATGTAAGAAAATACACTTCAACAATGACCGATAAAATTCTACGAAATTCCATAAAATTAAAAAAAAATTCAATACCTAATATGCTGCTATTCGGACGTCATCGTGTTCAATGCTGTTTTTTGAGGTTATGTTAACTGATTGGCTGCGATATACAGTATTTTTAAATATTAAGATTGGCACTTTCAAATCCTAAGACGCTGAGAAAATGTTTTAATTTAAAACAGATGTGACTGATTTAATTTAAAGGCACAGAACTAATTTTTATACCTAATAGAATTTATTTTTCAAAAAAAAAGTACTTTCGATTCAATAAGACATGAGAATTAAATTTTATTTGACCGAAATATCTGTTTTAAACGTTAGAGATTTAGAATAACCGAATTATTTTTCAACATAGTTTATATTGTACTTATGTCACAGGAAAATCTTTCATCAAGTCATTCTTAGCTAAGATTTTCTGAGATATTAATCCGAAAACAAAATCGTTATTACGAAAAGAGTGTCTTTATATTTCTTCACAAACTCATTTAGTCAACGAGCAATTTTATAATAAGTTATGAATATCCTGAAACATAACGTGACAACTATGTAAACTAGTACCGTCCGTCCTCTATTAGACTACTTCATGCGATCATTACACCAAATTAAAAATAAATCTGGAAATACATAATATGTGGTGATTGGCATTTGAATGGCACTTTCATGTCGCCATCTGTTACAAATGCATTTAGTAAGATAGAGCCGGTATGGAAAGTAAAGACTAAGTAATGTATTATTTGTTTGCACGATCTTTTTCATAAATTGCGATTTCATGTAAACATGGATAGTTTATGATAGGCTTGATGCATATTGTATTTCTTGAGTATGCAATAAGTATTGGTATTCTTTGTTGTATGCAAAACGAAATAAGTTTTCTGTTGCGATAAGTATATAATAAAATAATCAAGCACTTATATTTCGAATTTTTTTCTTAAAAAAAAAGTATCCATGCACGAAAACCTAAATAAAAATACATATTTGAAAAATACACCAGCCTTCATATATATATAAAAAAGAGTGGCCAAGAGAAATAATTAAAGATAAAAGATAAACAAACAGAATTATAAATTGTTTTCTCGTTCAGATCGGGTACTTCGTGCGATAACTAACCGGACGGTAGACGGTCGCGCTTATGTCTGAGGATTTCTGGTTCAGCGCCTCAGAGGCGGTGCACGTCGATGGTTGCGGTTCCCGTAAATCTAATGCAATCAGAGACATTTATTCGATTATTTCATGGATGGATTGAAACGATCGACTGTATCTTATACCAGTTGAAATAATTGATTCATTAGATATGTCATGTTCTTTTTTTAATATCATAATTGTACAGGAAATTATCTTACGAAGACACGACAGATGGAGCAAAATTATATAAAATAATAAGGGATATTTTGAGGATTGACATATATTTAATTTTTCCGTCAACAATCATTTTCTATAAAAAAGGAACCAAATTAATTTGTCCACCTAATAGATTGATTAACCAGTATATTCTCGTTGTCTATTTTGTATAGAAAGCTTCTTAATTGCGCAGTTAATTATATTTTTCTATATTTGATTGTTTCCATTTATTTTTCTTAAATCCTTAAACCCACATTTCAGTGGACCCATTTTGGTAATCTTGATAACCGGATCCACTATTTTATCATTCTTTTGAATACCTTGAGACTTAAACTGAGTTTTTCGGCTTCTTATCGATATATATATATATATATATATATATATATATATATATATATGAGTAGAATATCTATACAAATTAATCATTAATAAATTCGAAACTAATATCAATAATTATTACAAAAATGGCATCGACAAATTCAAGCTATTTGCATTTTTAAACGAATTTACGACTTGAAGCCAAATTAAACGCGCGTGTTCGAGAGTCAATTTCGAGGAATACAAATTCGAATGTCGGAAAAACGGGCCTGTTAATTACGCAAGAATGTAAAAACGACCCACACAACTCGACATGTTTATTGTTACTCGCATACATGAGACTGAAAAAATAGACATCGAAGATTATGAGGTGAATACTCTTTTATAATAACATGCGATTCAAAATCACAGTTGAAACATATATATATATAAAATTTACAAAAATAACAAACATATTTTTTATACATTGTACTGTACAGTATTGTCGTCGTTATTATCATTCATTCAAATTATTACACATTTCTTTACTTGTCTTTCAAAAAGCCGCGATACTGGTTTTTAAATCAAAAAAAATGTAATAAGAACGTATTATAAAAGCTAATGACATATTTTATAAACGCAGTAGCGTGATTGACTGTAATAATAGAATCTTGGAAACAGACAACCTACTGTTTGATTGAAATTATATACACTGTAGCTATGAACATTTTCAAGACGAGTGTTTGGTTTCAAAACTTAATTAAATACACATTTATTTGATGATTTTTTAAAATCCTACAATACATAAATGAATAGGATTATTTAAAAATGAAAGCGCAGATGCAGTAATGAATAAGAACATAAAGTGCGATTGAAAACGGTGTTAATAGTAAATCTGTTTAAAATCTAATCGGACTTAATAAGATCGGTTTTTATTTGTAATCTAGATTCGAATTCACGACCTATTAATCATCACACCGGTATACTCAATGTATAATCATTTCGACCACCCAAATAGAAAATAAAAAAAATAAATTGTGGTTCTTGTGTTAAGATTTTTATAAGGTAACAACATTTAGAAGAGTCTAGTGATTCTGTTTAATGAATTAATCAGATGAAACAACCTATAGGCGACAAATGATTTTGTAATGAATCCGTCAAAACGATTTCGAACATATGAATAAAACCTTAAATCTGGTTGTCTTCTATGTTATTTAAAAATAAATATTATTAAAATCTTATTACTAAATCACAATTTTTTTCCTTCGAATAACTCTAACAATATCGGTAAAAATTGTAGAAATATTTATTTTAAATAAATTGTGTTTTAGTTCAAAAAAAATAAACGTTTTATAAACATCACCATATAATTTTAGCACTGCGATTGAATTCACTTTAAAGAATTAATTTTACAGTCGCTCTGACGATAAAATGTTTTTAAATACTATCATATTATCATTTTATAGCACCAAGGTATGTAAAATGGGAATGTATAAAAATCCAAATTATCTATAATCAATTATTGAACATTTTTAATCAAATAGAAGTTTTCGAAAACTTTAAAAATATCAGTATTTTTTTCTGAAATTTTCTCCCTTTAAAATATCTGTAAATTTATTTTAACTAGGACTATTTAATTAAAAAAGTTGAGTTTAAAACACATTAAAAGGTTAAATAGCTGAAATATAATAATTCAGTCAATTAATTGAAAACGTTTCTAAATAAAAATAACTGTTGAATTGCATTTAACATTCCAAAACGATTAATCCAATTATTTTGCATCTCTGAATCGTATAATAGTTATTTCAAATATGTTGAAAGTGATTCATCCATTTCTTAAAAAAGTGAACCAGACTTTTACAATATATCTACTTATTTATTTTTACTTACAAAATGCAACTTTTTTAATACTCATACACACATACTCATATATATATATATATATATATATATATATATATATATATATATATATATATATATGAATATGTGTGTATAAGTGTGTATGAATATTAACTAATATATAAATATATATTCATATATGAATAGAATGAGTCATAAACTAAGACAAATTTAAGAAATAATAAATTCTAAATACAGAATATTTATTTTTATTTTTCTATATAATCATCCCCCAAATTTTATACATTTAGTTCAAAAGAATTTTGCATCGGTGTCTGTATTCCAAAATATGTACCTGTATCCAACCACAGGGGAGTCTAAATTTTACTAAAAAAAATTCTTTAATACACACAGATGTCTGTATATTGAGATATAGACCTGTATCTTATCATAGATTGTCTGAACTTGAATAAAAAAATCGTGAGTACACAAAAATGTCTGTATTTCAAGATAAAGTAATACGTTTTACGATAGATTTTCTGAACTTGGATAAAAAAAATCGTGAATATGCAAAGATATCTGTATGTCAAGATATGGGTCTCTATCTAACCGTAGATTGACTAAAATTTTTTAAAAAAATTCTCGAGCACGTACAATTGTTTGTGTACGAAGATAAAGGCCTGTATTTTACCATAAAGCATCTAAACTTTACTAAAAAAATTCATGAAAATCTAAAGATATCTATATATTAATATATAGACCTGGAATTTAACATAGTACTTTACTTAAGTTTACTTTACTAAAAAAAAATCATTAGTACACATATATGTCTGTATGTCAAACTTAAGGGCTGTATATTACCACAGATTGTTTGAACTTGAATAAAAAAAATTCGTGATTACGGAAAGATGTCTTTATGTCAAGATATAGGTCTATTTCTTACTATAGATTGTCTGAACTTTCATAAAGAAAATCGTAAGTATGCACAGATGTCTGTATATCAAAATAAAGGCCTATTTCTTACCACAGATTGTCTAAACTTTCATAAAATAATTAGTGAATACACACAGATGTCTGTATTCTAAGATATAGGCCTGTATCTTAACATAGTGTTTAAACATGGATAAAAAAATTCGTGAGCACGCAAATATATCTGTATGCCAAATTATAAGCCGGTTTCTTACCATAGATTGTCTAAAATTTCATAAAAAAATTCATGGATACACATAGATGTCTGTATTCCAAGATATAGGCCTGTATCTTAACATAGAGTATTTAAACATGGATAAAAAAATTCGCAAGCGCGCAATATGTCTGTATGCCAAATTATAAGCCTGTTTCTTACCATGCATTGTCTAAACTTTCATAAAAAAAATCGTGGATACACATAGATGTCTGTATTCTAAAATACAAGCCCGTATCTTAACATAGAGTGTTTAAAAATGGATAAAAAATTCATGAGCATGCAAATGTATCTGTATACCAAACTATAGGCCTGTTTCTTACCACAGACTGTCTGAATTTGGATAAAAAAATTCGTGAGTACGCATAGATGTCTTTATTCCAAGATATAGGCTATATCTTACCACAGAGTGTTTAAACATGAATAAAAAAATTCCTGAGCACGCAAAAATATCTGTATGTCAAGATAAAGACTTGTATTTTATCATATATTGTCTGAACTTTGATAAAAAAAATTCGCGAGTCTTCACGGATATCTGTATGTCAAGATATGGACCTTTATCTTATAATAGAGTCCATGAACTTGAGTAAAAAAATTCCTTAACGAACACAAATGTATTTATGTCGAGATATGAGCCTATATCTATGAAGAGAGTATCTGATATTTTCTAAAGAAAATCTCTTTATAATTTTTGTTTAAAGTGTTATTTTTGATTGTTCATAAAATATAAATAATTTAAAAATAATCCAATTACGAATAAATATTTGAATGATTTTTGATATAATTACAAATATATATATATATATATATATATATATATATATATATATATATATACTGAAAAAAACTTTTAAAATAAAATTAAATCATTAGAGAATAAATATTAATATCTTAAACATAGTTGGGGCCCTAAAACCCCAATAACCAACCATCTATTTAGAAACGTTTGTTTCTGATTATTTTAAGCTTCATTTGCCTTTCTATAAATATGTGTAACATTTTTAAAAAAATGAACCTTCGACTTAATTTTACTATCGAATCTACTACACTAATAACCGTAGATAAAAATAAACGATATATAATTTAACATTAAAACATCCGGACAGCAATATTATTGTCAAACAACATGTAGGACACGTTCAGGAAATCAAAGGTCGATGGCAATCGAACGTGCTCTAGGTGTTACTTCCTTCAACTATCATTCGAGCAGCACCACGTCCGAAGACATTAATTACACGTCGTACTACATGGCGGAAACACCGTAGGATATACGCGTATTTCAGATCTGAGGACTGTGCACATTCAATTTTATTTGTGTGTCGATAGTGGCAGAACCGTGGGAAATTCGATTGATGTTTTCGTAGCAAACAACCGAGTGTTCGATTGAGTGCGATTGTTTCGACCGGATCTGTGCTTTACCGGTATTGAATATTTTCTTTATCAATTAAAACACAGTCACATACTTAAAGCAGAAATGAAAGTATTGTAATCATCGGTTAATGTGTCTTTTTTAAAAAAAATAAATAAAAATTATGGTTTACTGGATTGAACAAATTTTGTTATTAACAAAAAAATGAACTTGATATATTTTTGCTAATGTTTAAGTACGGCTGTGAAGTTTACCAATACATAATACAATTCTGGCTATGTGGTTAGTTCAAATTTCAAAAAAATATTTTTTTCAGTCAACAAATTTTCTAATAAATAGTTTAATAAATGATTATTGAACATTTTTGATTGTTTATTTCGATTACTGTATTATCATCTTCACAAAGTCAAGGTATAGAAAAATCAATTTTAACCGTCGTAATTCACAAACCGTTGACAAAACTAGAGTTTTTTACAATTCTGATGTAATCTTCAGGATATGAACAATATATTGGGGTGGAATAAAAGTTCGTAGCGTTATCCAATAGGTGTCATTAATTGGAGTTTCGCGCGCAGAGCGATTATATAATATGACCCCATGTGTGTTATTTTGACAGGTAGCGTTTCAAAGTTTCCTTCTCTGCTATTTTTCTACAATTTTGTGAATTTTAAGTCTGTTAAATTTAACATTGAAAATGGAGGAATATAAGGTGCATTTTCGTTATTTGATGCTGTTTTATTTCGGGAAAGGAAAAATCACTGCAGAGACAGCAAAAAAGATCCTCGCCGTTTATGGAGAAGGTACCGTAGCTGGTAGTACTGTTCGAAAGTGATTCACTTGGTTCAGAGATGGAAAATTCGACCTAGGGGGTCGAAAGCGTTCCGATAGCCGTACAATTGTTGAGAATGATAAAACTGTAATACTTATTGAAAATAATCAACATTACACGAGATAGGGCATCACACAGATACTGCAGATGTCTCATACGAATGTTGTAAGGCATTTGGATACACTTGGTTATGTGTATCGCTACGATGTTTGGGTGCATCATAATTTAACGGACAGAAATTTAATGGAACGCATTTCCATCAATGATTCGCTCCTTAAAAGAAACCAAAACGACCCGTTCATGAAACGATTAATCACGCGCGATGAAAAATGTATCATATACAAAAATTTGTATCGGAAAAGGTCTTGATGAAAACGAAATGAGCCTCTGTTAGCCAGTCCAAAAGCAGCTCTTCATCCAAAAAAGGTGATTTTGTATATCTGATGAGATTAGAAGGGTATTGAGTATTACGAGCTTCTTCCAAATAATCAGACGATAAATTCGGAGAAGTGTTATGTTCAACTGGACAAATTAAAGGCGACAATCGATCAAAAGCGTCCAGAATTGGCCAATCGGAAGGGTATCGTTTTCCAGCAAGACAACGCTAGACCTCACGTCTCTATGCAGATCCGATAAAAATTGGTACAGTTTGGCTGGGAAGTCCTATCTTACCCGCCATATTCATCTTAACTTGCACCTTCAGATTACTGTTTGATTCGGTCCGTACAGAATTCTCTTAATGGAAAAAACTTCACTTTCCTGGAAGCCTGCAGAAACCATCTGGATCAATTCATCATCCGAAAAGATGTCAAGTTCTGAGAGGATGGAATTATGAAACCACGTGAAAGATGACGAAAGTAGGTGGATGAAAATGGTATACATATATTGTAATAAAATGGCACAAATGTATTAGAAGAAATATATGTGCAAATAAGTAAACACTGCCTTTGGTTCTCATAGCAAAACAACCGAAAAATAAAACCATAAAAACGCTACGGACTTTCGTTCCAACCCAATATTTCTCATAATAAAAGCAAGAAAAATTCTTAATAATTAGTATTAATTTAAATTATTAATTAATTAATTTTTAAATTAATAGTAAATTGATAGCATGCATGAAAAAAATTAGGTTATAATTATGAGTATAAAACTGTTCAAAGAAATATGTAACTAAATACGATCGTATCTTTTGAATATTCTTCAATAATTTATACAAGCTTCAGATCATACCGAAACAGTATCAAAAATGCTCATACAATCACACTGATTCTCCATCTCGCTTGACTCTCTATAAACCCATAACCACTGAATCATTTTACGATATAATAAATCATACGTTTATAACAATAGAATGAATCGTTCAAACGCAAATAAACATTTCGCATAAAAACGAATGATAAGAATTTATACAGAAACATAAAATGTAAATAGTCAGTCGTACAAAAAAAAAAAAAAAAAAACATTTCAATAAAATCGGAGAACGGATGTTAAACATGAATCATAATAATTTACGAGGAATACGTTAAAAATGAAATAACCAGTCTATAATTTATACATTACTTTATCGTTGTACTCTTCCGTTCAACTTAAATACATAATATAAAAAAAAAACAGATATGGTACACAATAAGCTATACGAAAAATGAAACACGTTTCAATAGCAGCGTGTAACGAAATCGTTGTAAGAAAAACAAACATGGCTGTCGAAAAACAGATACTGAAACATAAAATGAATTACTGTAATCGACCGTAAATTATATATGTTTTCTCGTACTGAAATTGTACGAAATTAAATTGTTGGTTTTTATTTATTCGTAACGGATATTTCAATTAGTTATCTTTATAGAGAACAATATATGGTCAGGAACTATTATTATTGTTTGATGTGTAAGATTTTCTAAAATAGAGCACATATTGTCTTCACATGTACACATTATATATATACATATATATATATATATATATATAAAACAGTTGAACAGGTCCCAGAATAGAATTTTTGAAATATAAGGTGATTCAACCTAGACTTCCACACGAAAGTATTAAAGAAAAGTCAAAAATTAAAAAAAAAACGTATTATCCCCCATTTAGTATTTTAGTATTGAATTGAACTAAAATACTAAATAAAAAATAACATGACTTTTTTAACACCTGCGCCCTCTTTTAATACTTTTCCATGTAAAAAGCTAAATTGAATCATCCTTCTGTATACATATATATAACAGTTGAAGAAGTCCCAGAATAGAATTTTTGAAATATAGGGCGATTCAACCTAGGCTTCCACGCAAAAGTATTAAAAAAAAGTCAAAAATTAAAAAACGTGTTATCTCAGATT
The DNA here is from genome assembly GCA_034766995.1 of Acanthacorydalis orientalis. Classification (NCBI taxonomy): domain Eukaryota; kingdom Metazoa; phylum Arthropoda; class Insecta; order Megaloptera; family Corydalidae; genus Acanthacorydalis; species Acanthacorydalis orientalis. Next base: position 6,870,428 of record CM068314.1, read on the forward strand.
TAGTATATTAGTATTGAATTAAACTAAAATACTAAATAAAAAAGAACATGACTTTTTTAACACCTGCGCCCTCTTTTAATACTTTTTCATGTGGAAAGCTAAATTGAATCATCCTTCTGTATATGTATATGTACATATATATATATATATATTAAGGATAGCAATTAATTTGGTGCCTTTAAGTTGAATGCCTTTAAGTTCAACAAGTGTTAAAGTGTATAAAAGAAGAGTAAAAATTGAATAAGAAGCTCAAAACAATTAATATTTAAATAGAACTGACCTAATGAATACAAATCTTATATATTTAATCATTCATAAAGTACCAGCGAAATTATAAACTATTGAAAATATATTTCGATCTTGTTATATCGAATCAGAATTTTATATTTGAAACAAATAATTTCAGTAATAAGAGACTGACGGTTTTACTATTTCAAACAAATCGACTTTACAATATTATAAATGGACAGTTATCGCGGAATGTAATTTTTAAGAAACCCCATGCTAATAAACCTGTTCCATGCAACATTAAAAATGCGTACAAAGTACATACTTTACATAAAATTCTTCGACTCTACTAAACTCGAAAATGCGGAAACATTAAAATAGTTTCTTTGCATAGACCGAGCTTCGACATTGAACCGACAGCAGTGACATTGACACGACCCTAACAGTACACATACGAAGAAAATGAAAACAATAGCGCGTTCCCAAATTATGTAAACGGTCCGTATGAACTTTGAAACGATAACCAAACTCAAGTAATAAATTAATTGCACGTCGTATAATTGTAGCGTTTGTTTTCTTATATACTTTTTTGTGTTCTATTGTTAATCCGTACGATAATATATACATATATATATATATATATATATATATATATATATATATATATATATATATATATATATATATAACATTGCGAGAGATTGTAACAGGTCGTAGCTGTGGGAAGGTATGCCAACTATGCGCACTTCTGCCGTTTCGTTCGTCATTGTTCCGTTGGCAACGATGCGTGGCGGCGCACACCTCGACACCAACGTCTCTTCACCCTCACAGCCACGACTACCGGAAATTGATACATTACTGCAAAGTGCTGGTATCGTGTCGTACGAATCATAAAACTCTTTCGACTTACCATTTTTCTTTTTTTTAATATTGGGCGTCACTATTCGATTTGAATCCTGAGTGCTTTTTAAAAGTTCTGGATGTGTTCTTAACGAATTAACGCACGAATCACTTGATAAATGACTTATCAATAAATCACTATATAGTTTATAATCTTCTTTATAGCGCTCAATAATTGAAACGGTTTTAAACATGAAATCTATATAATTAAATGTGAAAAAAATATTCGCTCAACCTTTCGAACTTCCTAGCTATAAAATAATTGATTTATGAACGAATTTAATTTAGTTTCACAGAGAATTCCTTTCCATCCCACAATCTAGAAAAAGTTTATTTGAGAAAAATACTCTTTAGAATATTAAAATAAGACATGTAATCTATTTACTTTAAATAATATATTATCCTCCCCCTCTGAAATAATTAAACAAAATTGACAATCATATACAGTGTTCGAAAATATATTAACCGTTTGAAAATGGATGTGGATCTAGAAATCCATTGATGTTTTCCAAACGAACTATGATCTCAGAGCGCTATCTTTTGGATGATATAATTAGAGCTTACTAATCTCTTTAAAATGAGACTGAATTTATAACTCTTTCTTTCATTAGAAAAAAAATACGGTCGTCCAAAAATCATTTCATTTGAAACTCTATAAAAATTGTAAACTTGAGAATTGGGTTGAATAATATTTTTTTCCAAAAGTCTATTATTGGAAGAAAGAGTATAAAAAAATTCGAGACTCTATGGTCCTCACAAAAAAATAAAAATTCTGTGTGTAGCGATATTTTTTGATTCATTGGTAAATTAGTTTTTTCTTGTCAAAAAATGATCTCCTGTCAAAAAAATTAAAAGAAAAACAGTCAAATGGTACAAAAAACTCTTCTTCAATAGCCCAATTTGAAGCAAAATTAATAATAAAACCAATGTAGACGTTACCAAAATACAGACCAAAAAATGCACTTAAAAATTGTATTAACATAAACGCGATGAAATGGCATTTTCATTGAAAAAATGTAAAGTTAAGGATTCAGAAAACGAAAACCACAGTTATATTCCTATCAACCTAGTAGATTACAATCAAAAATGATTTATAGAACATTTTTGACCAAAAAATTTTTTATGGCTTACAGAATGACGATATATAGTGTTTTTAAATGTTAGGATGGTACTTGAAAATCCTAAAACGACAAGAAAATATTTTAATTTAAAACAGAGTTATGATTGATTCAATTTAAAGGCACAGAATTAATTTGTACATCTAATATATTTCGTACAAAAATAGACAGAATAAAAAAAATTATTATCATTCACAAATGTTCATAACAAGTCATATTCATATTATCTGATTTTTTTCATATATTTTATATCACAAACGATACATTCATTATTCTCAACGAAAGTTCAACGATTCCATCATGTAATATTCTCAAACACTTTTGTTAGTTTGTTTATTCAGAATTGTCAAGTGCATAATGAGCAATTCTCTTCACAAACAAGATTTCGAGTTATTCTATTTAAACTAAGATAGTAATTTTGTAGAGGAAATAATTAGATATTTTTATTTTATAATAATAATTGTAAGTACATCTGGTTAGTACAAAAAATGAAATTACAAGGTTTCAAAAAAAAACAAGGCTTCACTTTTACTGATTTCCTTTTTTAATCCATACTTCTGATGAAAGATACAAATTTAACATGCAGGAATCAAATTCATTCCAGAATATATCAGAATCTCTATCGAAAATTTACTATTTATTCACCTGATTTCCATAAATTCATTGGAAATGTCGCAGTTATGAAAAATATTTATTCATTCTTATTCAAAAAGGTATATATAATAATTTAAATATTTTCAATTTATTATTTTAATTTATAATTTCACATTTTTATTTTTTAAAAAATTTTTAAAAAGAATATTAAAATTAAAATTTAATATTTCAGCATGATCAAGTTTAATCAACCATAGAATCTAAATTAGATTAATATTTTTTGTGCAGCTATTTTGCGAACCGAACTTGAACCTTGGTCGAGATATATTAATTTTTTCATAGTCTTAATAGATTCAACGACCTATTTTAAGGCACGTGCACTGCCATAATGTCTCAGTTTGTTTCGAGACGACTTTTTTCTAATCTAAAAGATTCTAATTTTTTACCAGCTTCTTTTTCATTTTAATAAATTAATACCCAACGTCATGCGCAGACATATTCATATAATAATTATACATTCATAAACGTTCATTTGAAATTAATCTCACATGTTTTTAATTGAATCAGAATTAATTACATGTTTAATCAGACACAAACATATAAACGAATATATAGATTCGTTTACATGCCATATGTTGGAAAGGAGCTCATCGAAAACGATTAATTTCAATTGCGTATTTCGTTTGATGTGCAATTATATTAAATTATAATACGTTAAATGGTAATGAATTGATTATTCGATCATGCGAGGTCCGTCTGGCTCGAATTAATAGAATTAATGTACACATAACTCAAACTACTCGTCGTCTTGACAGTCGCAATGACAAAATAATTTATTTCGTCTAATTATAAACCTACTCAAGTCGATTATAGTAAACTTTACTCGTATCATTGTCAAATCTTGTACGTTTGTACATAATTGTTTCTATCCACAAGACATGGGAAATATTTCTCTGTTATTTACGATTCTGAATAATATAAATGGTTCTCGGAACGTTTTCGGACGCTTTATGGCAGTTTAATATAGATTAACGATCTTTAAACGATGGAAATAAATTTTAAGTTATTAGCAGTATTATCTTTTTGACATTTCAGTTTCAAAATATGTTCTGGAATATGTTTAGGTACTGATTTTAAAAAGAATTTCTTAGATTTCATTTTATTAAGTGATCAGTTTTATCTAGTAAAAATATCTTTTAAATAAATAGTTATTTCAATTTTATTATGAAGTTTTGACCCTTTGAGCCCTAAATTGTGCGAAGTAAAGCTTTAGCTCTGAACTGCCCACTTTTTAAGATAAAGCACATGTTGATTTGAATAAGTTTTCAAGTTTCTCCGCAACGTATATTAATTGTACCTGAAGCAATTTGAAAAGTAAAGTGAAAAAACTTTAACAAAATCATTTATTTAATTGAACCTTTATTTCATAATCCACATTATAAATAGTAAATTATATCTTTAATTCGGAAGATTAGTATGGTAAATCTCGAAATAGGATTCAGTACATAGATAAATCATAGTCATTTTTCTGTACCTTAGCGCTCAGTCCTATAAGTATCAATTGAAAATGATCAATAATGATTCATTAAACACTTTTGACCAGAAAAAAAATTATTACGGTTTGTGAGGTGAGAAAAGAATTCATTTCTGATTATTTCTTATAAAAAAACTAATATGAAAAATTAAAAATAAAACAATAAGAAAAGAGTATTATAATAAAATCAATCATAAATAACACTGAAAATACAACTTTTACAGATTTTTCTTTCAATTTTTTCACATATAAACGATTCGCAGAACTCGCAATCATTGTCAAAAGTGAAAAACACACAATACTCTATATTTTTCGCAACACAATGTCTTACAGTCTAATTGTTTATATATATATATATATATATATATATATATATATATATATGTATATAGATAGATATATTGTACATACACACATGTCTACAATGCATACAGGCGTGTTACACGGTTTAACCTAAAATTTATTGTGAGTTGTTAATTGTTTCCACAGAAATATTCAATTTGCATACTTTGCTTCGTATAGGACGAAAAAACATTATGAAACACTTAAAAAATTCCTGTTCCAGGTGGCACTATTATTTCGACGAAAACCGCATCCTTAATTCAGAAATAAGACCATTGTTCTGTCACAGTTCAAAAGATACCGAATGCCTGATGTGTGCGTATCCGGTCATTCAAATGCGCTGCTAACAATGTTAGCTAGGCACGATGGTAATGATCCGTTAATGAACAGTGTGTGTGTGTGTGTGTGTGGATATATATGTATGTATTTTATTTTTTTTAAATAAGAAAAATGTCAGAACTATTAAGAAAAAAATATGTTATAAAATGAAAATTTCAAACTGTATTTACACTGATATTTTTTCTTGTCTATATTTACAATGGACAAGAATAGGTTAAATGGAATTCATGATGATCTGATTGCTTTAACTATTTAAGTTTTTTATTATTCAATATGGAGGTGAGATAAAGGAGGATAGATGAGGATATGAAGGTATGGTGAGATTCCTATGTAAATAATACTAGATTGGTAGGAAAATAATTGCGGTTTTTATTAGTCTTTCTTGGATATAAAGAAATATTTTCATCACTATCAGTAAAACTCATCTGGGAGGATACATAAAAATATATTTCACTTCACAAGTTTTTCTATTACATCCTGTAATATCTTCTCTAGATAGCAGACGTAAAATTCACGAAACAAAGAAAAAACTGCTTAGAAATATTTTAAAATGTGCTAAAATTACAATATTATATATATATATATATATATATATATATATATATATATTTCTATCTAAATTTTACATTGAATAGTAAAAGTGAATGTTTTTTCTACATGACGAGTATACTCAACATTAAACAAAAAAATGCAGTCTTTTCATGACAAGCATACTCTACATAAACGCTTAAGGGATTGAGGAACGTACGGTGCAATGGTTATTCCAAAAATTTCGTACCGGGGACGTGCGTCTTCAAGATGAAGATAAAAAAATGCTACTTTCCTGTTGAATAAAAATGTAAAGAAATGTTGTGTTATGTTTTTGAGCTGCATAAAAGTTATATTGATTTAAGAAGCGAATACTGCATCTCATAGCTATTGAAACACCCAGTGTTTGAAAATTTATTGTTGATGCTCGAAGCTGTAGTGGTGGATTCCTCGTGCGTCACGTTATGCTTCTCACGGCAGTCAACGTGTTAATAACTTTATCGTTTGTAACCTCGCGAATTATCATTCACTAAACTGTTGTAAAAGTATATAAAATGTGCAACAAATAGTATAAAATGTATATAGACTGTGTTATTTATGTCGTTAACGAATTTTCCGGATTATCAAGATTTTCGGTCGTCCGGATTGAGTTCGGTCCCGTCCGAGCCGGATGAACGGGATTCCACTGTATTTGAAATTAGAACTGTACTTATAAATCATACATTAATTAAAACAAAATATATATTTTACTGTAATATTAACTTTAAGCTGATTTGTTTAGCTTAATGTTTGTTTTTCCGTTATATAACAGAGTTTGTCTCCAACTAATATTAATTTATACAAACGAGTTAGAGGAATCCAGTGTATGGACAAGAGAATTAGAATATAATTTATCTAACCATAAAAAGTGAAGTTAGTTATAAATAGAAAGCAATACAGAATATTAAGAATAAAAATGATTGAGCACAATCGATATACATGAATGTGGTTTCATTTCAATTGAGTAACGGTGAGACGTGTTTTGTCTCTTTTCTGATTACAAAGCAGCGAAGAAGCAAATTAAAAATATTGTGCTCGAATTTGAAATCCTATCATGTAACTATTAGTCACTTCGACCGATCCTAAAAATAATAAGAATTTTTTTACGTACACATTTTCAAGCTGTTGACATGCGCTTACTTTATTGCCAAGTTGTATTCATTTTCTAGTTTCAATGAATGGTTTACGAGGTGTTACGTGCACGTATTTGACATTTACTGATACATTTACTACAGAATTAGTAAACCATTAACGCGAGAAGATTATAACGAAGCGAGTTTTGTAAATAGAATTAACATTCTTGTATGTTTTAAAAACATTTTTTTTAATTTCTGTATAAATCACTTCGAGAAATTTATTTAAAACATATTTTTTACTTTTTACTGGTTTCAATTATTTTTGAATAATTTCTGTTACATTGTTCACATCACTATTTTTTTATCATTTGATGAACTGAATCCCATTTGAAGTTGTTAGTGGAAAATAATAAATTCTTGTATTTTTTTAAAAAAAAAGTATTAATGTATAGAAATAAAATGTTATTTTCTTCAAATAACTAAATCAAGATTTAAGACAGTGTGTATTTAAGAAGTAATCTGAATTTTTACAATTTTTTTCTCCTCATAAATTATACTTTTTTTTCTAATTAATACTCAATCAATTATTATTGATCATTTTCTATGGTTTCTTATATATATTTTGATAGCGATTCTATCATCCTCAAAGCGCGAAGGGAGATACAAATTTGAGAACTTAACAGTAGTTTTTGTATAGATTTTCCGTGCTTTATGCTCTAAAGATTATGGTATCAACGTCGAAGTATGCATAAGCAATGATCAAAAACGATCAATAATTGAAAATGTTTAATCCGAACCATTTCTGTGATTCGTGGGATGAGAAAAGAATTCATCGTGAAAATAAAACGTTTTGAATATCTTAAAATTTATTTAATTTCATACAAGTCCTTAATCAAAAATACTTCTTTCTTAGCACAATTCATAAAGTAACTCAAACCTTTCATTACAGATTTAAGTACAAGAAAAATACGATACGCAGTGGCAAATGTAATACAATATTTTTGAAGGAATTCGAAAAAAATCTGTTCAAGACAGTCCGAAAACATGTACTTAATTCAAACCGTATGTCTACTAATTTATAAGGGCGGATGCTGTACAGGGCCACGCGACCGACGCCAGCTGGCACACGCACCGACCGACCGTACTGTGCCATAATCAACATACAAAAGAATACAGAATTTCGAAAAACCGAGCCCGAAACTGTTCGCTGTCTGCGGCCGTAGGTAAGAATTTTCGATCGGAGCGAGCAGCAGGTGTTGTCTATCGAAAGAGATTTCTTTTTATATTCTGTATTTGTATATTGTACGTGCGCGTACAAACCTTTATAATTTACTTTAAGGATTCGAAAAGAGGTATTATAGATTGTGTGTAGATGATGAACGGGTTTTAAGTAAGAGTTGGGTTGATTTTTTGAAAATATGTTCCTTTTACCCTGCAATACCGAAATAAATATTTAGTTTGAAAAAAAATCTGAATAAATAGATTAATCACAGTAATTATATTTTAACATTGAGATTAAATTCAGTTTAACCTCTCTAAAAACAACAAGAATTTATATATCATCATAAATATTAAATAATTTTAATCGTCGCTTATAGAATTTCAATACTGATACAATCAGTATCTTTTTCAGTATCATTTCTTTATCTTTAACCGATCCAGTCTCTTCACATTTTTTCACTAATCGAAGAATTGTTGATTCAGTTGAATGAGTACGTCGAGAATAAATATAGCATAATTTACAAAATGTATTTTTTATAGAACGACCATTTTCATAATACAATTGTATTATTTTACAGAGTTGTTTTGTTGTACACTTAGCCATAGATAAAAATGACAATACCAAAACTTAACGATTATAAAAAAAATACAGTTCTCATTTTGACATCTGTGAAATATGTCTTTGTGAAAAATGGCGCCCCTATTGGATAACGCTTTATTTATAATTAAAAATCAGTGCCAAATAACGATATCAGTATTTAAATATTTATTATTTAGAATGAAAAATCATGAAAAAACAGATGTTTATATAAGATATAAAAAATTAAATATTAATGATTTATCCAAATACATATCAGCTTATGAAGAAAAACTAACAAAATTTTAATTTTAAATGTGTGTATTAAAACGTGTCATACTACGTAAAAACGTTAATGAAAAAATAAGATACACTCGATTTATTTACAGTTTAAAATCGTAAATAATGTTAATTTATTAACAGAATTACACAATTTTATTTTTACAATTTACCATTTTTTTATAAATCTAAAAAAGTCATACAAAAAATGAATCCGGTTTTTTTCCAAACATGATTTTATCTCAAGTCTGAAATTATAGTCATATATATATATATATATATATATATTTAAAAATACTATACAAACATTTCTCTTATTTCAAACACCCCTATAAATTCTGCACACACATGTTAATGTTAATAAAATAACAATATATCACTGATATTAGCAGTAATTTGAAAACTGCTAGCATAACGAACAATAAACACAAATGTGTACGTGTATGGAAGATAACGAGCATAAAATGTTTTTTTTAATTGAACACATATGTGTTTATTGACCGTACATTGGTCGGGAGAGCAGGAGGTGACGTCCGGCGTGATGTCTGCATTTTTTTAAAAAAATGTAAATATCGGATGTACAATATACATTCTAGAAACCTATCTTAACGTTACTGAAGTAGATACAGATACGAAATCAGTCTTTCCGAATTAATGAACTACATATTTTTTCTCGTGTTAAAATATTCAATAGTTAGTTTTATATAAAAATATTTTTACCTGTTTGAGACAATACGTTTGTTAAAAAAAATTTGGCCACAACCTTCGATCATCATCGATTTATAACTCAATCAAATATTTTTAAAAACCAAAAAACACACACTTATTCAAAATTACAACTAACATTACAAAAAAACAGAATCTGGAAATTATTATAAAATATTTTCACAAGTGAATTCTTACACCGCACGAACCACAAAAAAAGTTCTAATTAAAAATCTTCCATAAATTATTAATCGTTCTTTTATTGTTGCTTACGCGCATTTCAATGACGATGGCATCATCCTTGGCAAGGATAAAAAAAAACTGATTATGACGTTTCATACATACATTTTTTCCCTTTAAATATGATTACATAAAGAATATATTAGATAGTTTAATAGGTTTATAAATATAAGACGTTATACTCTGCAAAACAGTTTCTTAATATAGTCAATGTGACCAAGGAGAGAAACGTTGTACGCCTCAGCGCACCTGGCGAAATGGAATGCGACAAACACATGGGGCATTAAGAACAGGGCAGATGTTACAACACCAACCACTTTTGATGAAAAACTTTGTGGCTGATATTTAGTCTTTGGAACAATTATTTGATCCTTATCACATATTTCTTAATAATACATTTATTATTTTTATTCCTATATATATATATATATATATATACATATAATTGTAGAGAATTTAAAAATTAACATTATTTTGTATACTGCTCACATTAGGTTAATCTTTTCGACAATTACAAGAGATTTGAATTAAATAAATGAATATTATAAAAGAAACAAATTAAAAATCGATAGAACATGCAAAATTTTTAAATTAAATAAAGTAGATTATCGTACAGCAGACAGTAAATGCTTTATTTAATAAAATAATTATTAGTTGAATTATCTAGAACTGTATTTCGATTGTGGTGAACAGTCAACTTTTCATTAATGATAAAAGTATTAATAGACAACAGAATATAGATGAATTAATAAAAATATCTGAAGACAGTAAAATATGTTTAAGAAAATAGAAGAAAGAATGTGATAAATATGAAAGAAAATAATTATGTATATATTTTGTATCAATAATAAAATTAGTAACGAAATATTATCAGATGTAATGTCAAACTGTAGGATTACATTGAAATGCAATATAAATGTAATTTATAGGCACCGTTTAGCAGATCAAATAAAAAAAACCATTTTGTATTAATAATGTTAAGGTATATAAGTCTATAAATGTAACTATATATATATATATACATTAGATCAAACACAGAATTATAAAATCTTTCAATCTTAACAATTTTACACTAGATATCAGAATAACAAATTGCTTATTCTATAAAAATAAATAATGGAACATTCATTGAAGATTAAAGTTAAAAATATTTCCTATATTTCTACCCTTGACAATAACTATTTTGATAATTATTCATTTTTTTATTATCTGCTCTACTTTTTCTTGCGGCATAAACAGTCTATGCAAGTCTGGAATTCATACGCCAATAAATATAAGAACAGTGGAAGGGGTCGGAAGGCACGTGTCATCGTGTGATCTATAAAATCTAATTGAAAAATTCTATTCTACTAATATATTTCTATCATATTTGAATCGACGATATGTATGTATGTTAATTCGTATCATTTTCAAACAAAATAATATGGTGTACTTAACATCTGAACACTGCAATTGACACTCAGGTAAATTACACTTCTAATCACTTTTCTGATTGTGATGTTTATTCTTTAATAAATATGTTTGTTTATCCTTATACAATATTCTAAAATATTGACCATATAACATTTGTTAAGGTATAAATTTTTTTTTAAATTAGAAGTCTACCGAGACAATAAACTGATATTACAATTTAACCTATTTTTCTTCTCATATTTGTATGTTGAATTTTCAAATACTGATGTCACAAATTCAGCATTTTTCAACAAATTCATTCAATCTTCATTATTTCCTACATTAAAGTTTATTATGTATTTTTCAAAATATTGTCATCTGATTTAAACATACATCTATTTTTTATTATTACATATTTAAAAATCTTAACCTCTTTTCAAACATACATTAAAAACTGTTCACTATTCATATTTCCTATATTCTTACAGTGATCTTAATATAAATACACGAAACTGTTCAACACGATCTGAGATTCTTCTTTCCTGTAACATAAATGTTCACATTCGACATTTTGACAAGTACAAGAAATTATCATTTTTTTAATAAGTGAAGACATGGATCATACATGCAGATTCCAGGTCGACATTCACCAAGTCAAAAGGTAAAATATTAGAAATTTTAATGAACAAGTGTTTATATTTATAAAGTAACTGATACATGTTTGTACTTTTTCCAAATGATAACACACAGTAACAAACAGCAGGTGTGTTTATAGTTTCTTATCAGTAAAACAAACTCACTATACCCACACATCAGTTGTAATTGTTTTATCTTTATGTGCAATAGACTTGAATATATATTCTTTATATACAAACATGAAATATATTCAAATATTTACTTAAAAGTATATCATTCAATTGCATGGAATTGTATAAAATATTTTATAAAAAATATGAGTAAACATCTGGAAAATTCAAAAAGATTAAATGACAAAACTATTTTAGAATTATTTCCTATTATAAAGAAAACATTGTCAATTTTCGATTTACATTTCTTGCTTCTTTTTATTAATCTAATTGCTTTTAAAAATTTAATCTAGATCAGAATTTAAAGATAAATTTAGTTTTTCAGAGAATTTTTTCTTTCTAAGAAAACATTTCATAAGAATTTTAATTTTAAATAGGTCAGTTATTAGTCTAAAATACTAAATATTTGTTTAAAATTTTCTTTTTTCTTACACACTATAAACTCTTGAGACTATTGAAAAGTACTTATACTATCAAAAAGTATATTCTCTATCTTACTTTCTGTTTTTGATCTTGTTAGCATACATACATTTCAAGATGAATAATTTCTTGAAATTTAATATTAATATATTTATTTAAAATTTGACATAATTGATATTTTTATAAAAGGATATCAATTTGATGTACTGTCTATTTTCAATATTTAAAAATATTTCAAATCTCTTTATAAATAATATGTATGTGTTTTATGTATTTTTGTGAATATCTTATACTAATTCTCTAAAATTTAAAAATAATTTTATAAAATCTTCAACCTAAAAAAATCATTTCTCCTTGTAAATCTATTTAATATAAAATGAAGTATTCTTTTATATACTTTTATATATTTTTTATAGTTCTACTATAATTTAGTAATAAATAAAATATTTGAAATTTGATCAGTTCTATCAAACGCATTTCTATTGAATGAAAGATTGAGTCTTTCGAAATTAAAACTCTAGTTCAAAATATGATTAAAAAGAACTGTAATTAATTTTCACAAACGAATTCATTTTCCGCCATTATCATCAGTGCATCAAAACATTTAAAAATCTATAAGATGAAATTTTATCTGTACCTTGACACTCTGAAAATAATGGCACCGTCTTCGACATTCGCATTATCAACAATTAAAAATGATCAATAATGATTTATTTAACATTTTTGACAAGAAATATTTTTTGTAAATTTGTGAAATGAATAAAGTCTTCGTTTGTGAAAGAAAACTCTAAATGTTTGTATTTAACCTGCGATTCCTTTGATGCTTTGATTATCTTGGCGACATTCATCATTTGGACGCGATTTTTTTTCTGTTACCAGTTTCAGTACGCTTGTCTTCTTCAAGTAGATTTACATAACTGAATTTAATTCTGTGATAGTAACTGTACGATTTATTATTTTAAAATATAAAATTTCGCGCGGAATTATAATCAGTTATCGAAATCTGTCTAGAAATAGCACACATGCTGAAATTAGTAGCAGAAAAAGAAAATGAAAATGATACAAAAAATGAAAACCAGCAGGACAATTCTTTGTTATGTGATTTGATCATTATTATAATTCTATATTTTTTTACAAAATTCAAAATTTTAGGCTTTAAATAATGTAGTATAAACATTCTTAATATTAGAAAGAAAATTGAATACATAAAAGTTGTCTAGGAGAAAATAAAAGAAATTTATGACAAAAATTATAGATGAGTGAATTATAATTATATATACATATGTGTATATACATATATATATATATATGTATATATATATATATATATATATATATATATATATATATATGCAATATATATTTACTACCAATTTTCTACGATATATTGTACATTATTTCACGGTAGAGCGAGAACTCGCCGATGCAACGATACATAAACACTTCACTGTTGCGGATTAAAATGAAATAGATTAAAACGAGTGAAACGTTTTTTTTTTCTTTAATAAATTCAAGATGAGGACGTAGATATTAATATGAAAAAAAAATAACATCAAGAATGTAATTATATTAACTGTTTACATTTATTACTAGTTATACAAAAGAGCAAGTCAGGTTTCATTCGCTTCACTATTGTTCATATATCGTCTGTTCAATGCTTCAAGTTCCTGTACGTCTCTTACAGCGAGATGACGGTGAACCGGAAGCAGGAGCGTTTCCCCGTACTTCTCACTTCGTCTCGACAAAAAAATATTGTATCTTGTAATGCAGACACACCTGCATGCGATACGAGTTTTGGTATGAAATACGGTTATGTACTTTGAACAAATATGAGAGGTCATTTTACCCTACAAAACACACACACATACATATATATATATATATATATATATATATATATATATATAATGTAAAATTCACAACATTAAACTCATAGCAATCCATCCTCATATTGTAAAAATATGATATTTAATTCCAAACTTGAAACTAGTATTTCACTTTTTTAAAAAAAGGTTAGTTTTATCCGGTTCAGATTTTCATCCGGTAAAAGATTTTTATATACAACTAACCCTCGATTTATACGGTAGATTGGTTTCCCAAAAGAACCGTGTAAATCGAAATCGTGCAGTTCGAATCCACATCTCGTATTAAAATAAAGGGATAAGTTTTACAAATCCGCGATGGAACAATATTATTTATTTTTAATAAAACCAGAGAATTTATTTTACACATGATTTCGGAAAACATTAAAATCAAATAAAACAGTGTTCATTCTGTATTATCTTCACTTGTTAATTTTCTCTTCACTTCTATTCACTTCTCTAATTTATTTTACAAAGGCGTAGCGGGAACTGTTCTAATAAAATCCGTTATCAAAGATTGCTTCAAATCTTTACTCAACTCCTTATAAAGTTCTTGTTATTGAGTTAAACAATTACAAAGTCCTTTACAAATTTTGAACTTCCTTGCACGTTTGTATCATTCTCAGTGAATAAATCTTCCAGTTCTTTAACCGGTGCAATTCCTTTAACTACAGTATTTGCAGTTGTAATTTCGAATTGATATCGTTACTTCAGTTCAGAAAAAAAATGCAAAATTGAGAGTTTCTGTTATCGTTTGGATGCAAAGAAGCAAGAAAATCTTCACAGTGGCGTGTGCGCTTATTATTTTGCACAGCAGTGTAAATGGAGAGTTTTTTAAATGCGCACGAATATGTTTTAAAACATTTTTTTTCAATTCTGTGACAGTGTCAAACCGAATAATGCCGTGTAAGTTTTTCCGCATTCCTTCAACAGAGTTAGACCGAAACCGTGCAATTCGAGTACCGTGTAAATCGAATGAAAGATGTGTTACGTGTAAAAAATAATTCGGTGCTTTTTTGTACAGAAAATGAATATTTATTTAAAGGAAAATGGAATACATTTCAATCCTTAAAATATCCTCAATATATAGCGTTTTTTAAATATGAATGTCGGCACTTCAAAATCCTAAAACAACGAGAAAAGTGTTGTCGAACTGCAAAATGATTTGTCTCGTTCTCTCAACAGTGAATGGTGTTTTTCTCTCTAATTTGTCACTCAAACGGATGAGCTGTTGTTGATAACGATCTGAATTACAATCTGACAAGGATCGTACTACTTATAATACATCCATTTCCTTAATACCCCACCAAATATACAAAAACACTTTTTTGGAGTGAATATTTGGTTTCAGTGTCGATATCGATGGTTCACTGGGCGTAAACCATGTTTTTCGGTGCTTAGGACTATCGTCCAAACCACATTTTCCAGCCACTGTCATGATTTCAAGCTGAATCTTTCCTTTTGAACCTTGTAAGCGGATACGTAACCGTATCGCATCTTCCTTCTTCGTTTTCCAGGCTGAGCTCTTGTGGAATCCATCAGCCTAGCTTTTGAATTTTTCTCAGTCAATGTGAACGATGAAAACTGCTTGTTGAGTAACTCCGAGTTGATGACTAAGTTATTATTCAGTCCAACTTTTCATTTAACAGCTGCTCAAGTTCCTCGTCTTCAGTTGTTTCTGGTTGTCCGAAAAGTTCTCGATCAGAAAGATCAAAATCACTACTTATAAACCTTTGAATCCATTTTTGCATGTCTTATGCGTTACAACACCTTCCCCCAAAGCTGGACAAATCATTCTCGCGGCCTCGGCACCATTTTTTTTCAACTGAAATACGAAAAGTATGCAATGCCTAATATACCGATTTTCAGACGCCATCGTGTTCATTACTGTTTTGTGAGGTTAGGCCAACTATTTGATCAATATTTATAGCGTGTTTAAATGTTAAGATTGGCACTTCAGAGTCATAAAACGGCGGGAAAAGGTTTGGATTGATGACCGATTTATTTTAAAGGCACCGATTTAATTTGAACACCTAATAAAAAAGTATACATATATTCTATATATAAATTTTGTTATGACTGCGTATCGATGAATTCGTAGCGCGTTATACACGTGTTTCCAATGAATATGAGCTGCGAACACGTGTAAAAAGATGAATAGACTGCAGCTTGTGTTTGTAATCAAAACATCTCGATGTTATTGGAGCACGTGTCGAGATTGTTCGCGAGTTACACCACAAGTGTTTTACACTTTCCCAATTTAGAACAATACACGTATTGCTCGCACAATGCAGTGCAGACATGGATCGTATAGAGAGATGGTTTTGTTATGTTAATCATAGATCATTTTACATTATTACAGGTTTATGTAGCTGCTCGGTATTACCTATTGTGAATAAGTTCTGTTTATTGTTGACCATAAAGTGAGATTAAAATTTAATTACTTTATGTAAGGTTTCGACGAAAAAGGAAATTAAATATTTCTGTTTCCTGACATTTACACGAAAGTATTTTATGTCATATATCTGGATTTGTTGTTTTTTTCTATTTTAAAAATCATTATTTATGATAAAATCGAAATGAGTAACTGACTGACTAAATAGAGACGTACAATCATGTTTTATGTTACTGGTTGTAAATAAACTATTTTTGTAACATGTAATAAAGTTTACTTGAAATACAATTACTTTATGAGAGATTTTGTAACAAACAAATCTTATCTGAATTTGAAATAAAAATTATTTTTCTGTCAATTTTTAGTTAAAGTTAATTAAATTTTACACAGTACTAATAACATATTAGACTTCCTTTATTGCTAATAAAATCAAAAAATAATTCGAAAGGTTTTACAAAAAAAAATAAATATAATAGAAATGTTGTCACAAAAATTTGAAAATGAAACTTTTTTGTAAAAAAACCTGCATTTATTGTCCTTTGGAATGAGTAGTTTCAAGAATTTTTGTAAATCATAACTGTTAAGTAAGTATACGTAATCGGAAGAAGCTTTCGTATACATTTGTGCTCTTCCAGACACAATCCGTGAGGGTCTTTCTTGCACATCGAGCAGATTAGACGGGACCTTTTTATCGGACCTTCATCCTTATTACTGCATACAGTACAACGCCTCATATTACGACCTGGTAATTTTTCAGAGTTAGGGTTAGGAAGTGTGCTAAATGGCCGGTTAAATTAAATTTTGCATTTAGTTCCGATAATTCAGCATTTGGTCTGCTTTTCATTTGACTAAATTTTTAACAGCTGACTAAATTGATTTTAGGTTTTTACACTGGCACTGTTCGCTTTTTTCTGAAAAAAATATAACCAACTGGTTTTCTTTTTGCTAATATCAATATTGTGGAAATAAAGGTACATAAATGGATAAAATAAAAAATAAAATTAATTTATTCGCGACAACTTTTCGCACAGGTTGAACTGTAACATCGACACTACATTCAACAATTTAGTTTAGTTGGCCATTTAGTCAGTTTTCGCACACGGCCTTAGAATAAAACGGAAAAATCACATAAGAGTATGTGTGTATTAACTTTTGACGTCCTTTTTATGAAGCTAAGTTGACTTTTTTATGAATTATAGCTCTTAGAAAACATAGGAACAATATATTGCTCTTGGGACTTTTTACAAATGTATGGAGGAGCCATATATCGCTCCTTTACACTCAAAGGGTTAAAATATTACACTGTTGCAATTTAATAAGTACTGCAAAATTAATCTTAATGTTCTTCTGACAGACTTTGTATCTGTACAAAGAAAATGTTGATTTCTAATTTAAATAACTGTACAAATAAATCAACAACCGGAATATTTATCAATTTACTTACAACTAAAAGCACTTATTCGTCAATTACAGCAGAAAAAAATATTGAATAGACATTTTAAAACAATAAGTAAGTTGATTTTGAAATCTTAAACACGCATTTATGTTGATAATATTCGAAACGAGGCATAACGATACGCAATCACACGTTTCAAAACATTCAGTGCGACTACACAACAACAATAATTTAACGAACTGATAATTATCCCCAGGACAAAACAGTTTAAATATATATGAATGTAATATCGCTTACCGAAACATGTTGAAGTAAAGTGGAAGCATTCCAGATGCGTGGGATGTCATCACGATAACGTGGAATCCGTTCAATAAATCCTATTGTTATGCGTAGACAACAAATTTAGTTCAGTTCCGGTAGCACAGAAACAGTGTATCACTGAGGGACACTGACACAAAAATCACTTAAATTATAAATACTTTGTTCTTAGTTTTTTTTCACATGTTTGTCACTAATCACTGTTAGAAAATATTTCCATTGTTATAAATTAGGCACTAGTTTGGTTAAA
Source organism: Acanthacorydalis orientalis (assembly GCA_034766995.1). Taxonomy (NCBI): domain Eukaryota; kingdom Metazoa; phylum Arthropoda; class Insecta; order Megaloptera; family Corydalidae; genus Acanthacorydalis; species Acanthacorydalis orientalis. The sequence goes on from CM068314.1 coordinate 6,888,987, forward strand.
TGTTTTTTTCTCTCTACGTTATGTGGATGTAGATATTTAAGATCGGAATATCTGGAAAAAAATACTTTTAATTAGGAACAGTTTCACTGAAAATTAATTAATTGCATTATGATAGATTCGAATAGTATTACAATTTTTATATAAAATAATTTTATTTAAAAATGTGTAAAAAGTAAAAATATGATTCAACCTGTTCGAAATCATTCACAAGATTTAATTAAAAGTACAACAAAGTCATCACCGAATTTATTTAATAAAAAAGAAACCAGCCACAAGAATCACTATTTACAAATGACTCTCAGTTCTAAACACTAACGATTTTATCCGGATGTGATCAATTAATCAATTTATATATTTCTCAACAGTTGTTTTTATTTTACATTATTTCATGTTTAATCTGTGCTGTCTAAATAGTTTTTTTTTGTTTTCTTATAGCAAATAATCATTTTATTAAAACATATGACATCCATGCAGTCATCGCATGTGTTTCAATTAAAATAGAAGCGTAATTTACTCCAAATAGTATTTTTTTTCGTTTTCTGGATGTAAGAAACTGCTTATATATTTCAAACAGAATAAATTGTATATTTAGACCGCAGCGTGAAACGATTTATAAATTTTAATGAAGATCGTCAGGTAAACTGATATCAAGTTTTAGAGAAATAAAACCAGACGGACGGATATTATATATATATATATATATATATATATATATATATATATATATATATATATATATATAAATTCTACGAAACCAATTATACAATAATAAATAAATCAGTTAATTACTACGTTTCGTTGCACACATAAAGAATTTTATAAAATACAGTTAATAAAAAGAATAATACAATTCAAAATTAAATTCCTCGTTGTAGATGTTTGCTTAATGTCGAGCAATTAATTTATATGATTCGCTTTTGTAGCTTCCCATACACTCTTTGTAATTAAATTTCTGTAGGTTTTTTTAAATACACACTTCACTAAAAATAATATTAATTTTTTTTACAAGTATACTTCAAAAACTGTCACTGAAATGTGCATCAAAATATAGAAATATTTTAATAGTTAATTACTAAAAAAAATGTTATAAAAATAGTATAATGTTTCGGTGTTAGTTAATTTATAAAAATAATTCATATATAATTATAGATATGCAATATAAATAATTTTAATTAACTAGTAGGTTGGTAGAAAAATAATTGCAGTTTATGACCTTCAAATTCATATACATTTTTCTTTTTATTAATTTTCCTAGCTGTTTTAAATGGTCCAGAACTGTTGTATGACCACCGACTAACTTTTATGCAGGCTCTAGAATTGTTCTACACATTTTTAAATATTCAATACAACAATATGTATTTTAACATTATTCAAGATAGTGATTAATCACAATACAGCTCTGACACTATGGTTAAATTCACTTTCACGGATGAATTCTTTCTTCACTACACAAACCACAAATATTTTTCTACCCAAAAATGTTCAATAAATCTTTATTGATCATTTTTGATTGTTGCTTATACGCATTTCGTTGACGATGTCAATCATCTTTAGAACGTGAATGCATAGAAAAATCTCTGTATGTTTTAGATTTTTGGTAACTTGACTCTAGGAGATTGCTATTGGAATGGAAATATGCAAAATGATCCACAATTTATTGAATATCTTTAACTAAAAAAATGTTTGCAGATTGTCAAATAAAAAAAAAATCATTTGTGAACAGTGATTAATGTTATCTTGAAATTTATAGGATGAGTTATCAAATCGATATAGCTCAGACAAATTTAAAAATTTTAATATCTATTATAACATAAACTATTCTTAAGAATTCAAACCTTGAAAGAGGATTTTCTTTTAACCTCTAAAATCGACCTAACTTCATAATTCATCATAGGATTACTAAGAGAAATTCTACACAGATACCGAAATAGTAAATTACATCAATTTTAATTTCAAAAGTGTTAATTGTATAATTACAGCGAAAACGATTATAAATCTGAAAAAAAATTAAAAATCTTCACTAAACACTTTAAATAAATACGGATTTCTATATTTTCTTGTCTTTTCGTATATTTTTTCATTTATATTTAAATGGAATAGAAATTTAGAACACATAGACGGTTTCATTTTCACCTCTTTCACGAATTACAATTATGCAAAAAAGTATTACTTTCTGCTGACATTCGAAATGATTGTTTTCAGTATTTATGTAATTGCGGTAATATGCAAACAGCCGAACATCCTGATTAAAGTTCCTGTACTATTGTTCAGTTTCCGTTTAGATGTTACTACGTTAAAGATAACAACAAAGTGCAAAACGTTGATAATAAAAGAGAAAGTCGATCGAGTTTATGGACGTCTGATCCGTGATAATTATTTAGATAAAACAGTGAAATTATATATGATTTTTCGTTTCGTCTGCTTCGGTCTGATAAATATTTAAATAGATTTTTCTGAATGACAGACTGAATGTCAATGAATTCAAGTAGATGAATTATCCAACGGATGGGCGGAACTTATTGCTCTGTCATGAGAATTGTTTACTTATTACCATATTTATCGATTTTAAATTCGGTTCACCGACACTTGTTTTGATTTACTGAAAAGACTTGAATGGCTGATTCGTTGCTAATATTTGAATGAATTGATGTTTTTGTATTTTTTTTTCGATTAAAGACATTCGATTAGATTCAGAAATGAATCGAAAGTGTTCGGCCTCATTGTTTATTTATTCTTTTATTTTAGACAAATTAACATTTGTTTTTATCAAGATCTAAGCTCGAGCTAATTAAAACCAATGACTTATTACATTCAATTATTTATTTTATAGCCTCAAACAGATGTTTTTTTAAAAAAAAATATTCCTTACAGAATAATACATTTATCTTACAGATTTCTATCACCGAATATATTTTTTTTTAAATAATTTTTTTATTATCAATAGCCATAATTAAAATTATTAATATTTCAATTATACGCATGTAACTTTTTAAAAATAAAAATATATCTCATTCTAAAATCTCTCGAGAAAAATGTTTTTATGTGACCTTGTCTGAAATGTGTAGACAGTTGTTTTGAATAACAGAATACAACAGCTGAACGACCATTTTTCAAAACGAGACATATTCAGACTTATTTCATAAACAACTGTGGTATATTTTTAGAAGGAAAATAGTAACACTTACAATAAACATAGACGTTGACATCTTTCAAAACTATTTATATTCACAGAACGTTGTTAAAATGTATTATTTATAGACGAATTTTCTTCAGAATAGAACAATACATTAACTACACCACACTTAATGGATTCCAGTATAAACAGGGTTTACATTTATATATTTATAAATATTTTTAAATATCAATTTAAGGATATAGTGGAGAAACAATTTGGATATTTTTTAAATTCACTTTCAAAAATCAATTCTTTTTTAATCTTATTTCTTTCTGACTTTTACCACCGAATTTCACATAAACAATCGAAAATAATAATCATTTGTTGGATTTATTTTTTGGTCTTAAAAATTCTGTTATTTTTGGAATAAAAAAATAATTCATTTGTGAAAGTGAATTTAGACATAGTATCAGAACTGTGCTATTTAAAAATATTTAATTGTACTATTAAACAGAAAATATATTTAACTTATAATGAAATAATTCATATATGGATAATAACTAATTCTAAATAATACAAAATTGTACTCACCCATTTAAACAGTGTTCACATCGAGACACGACAGCGTATCCCGCAAGAGAACACATGTAACAACCCACAACTCGCATCCGAACATATTACATCCAACCCCGACACCATTAAATCATTCATTCGTCTTCGTTCATACGATACGAATGTTCGTTCTCGACATAAAAACAACATTTTCATTTTATTTGAACGCTGGCAGTCAAATTTCAAACATATGGGATGGCAGTCGACATGAGGGACTGTGCTTCATTAAACAGAACACTCCATTCAAAACAAATTATCTTCTTTCTGAGTTTATATAACAATTAATTATACTAACGCGGGTCTATTTACATTGAAACAGTCTCGTTAGATGCAAATTTTATTAGAAAAGTAAAAAAAATTATGGAAACATGTTAATTAGAAATATTTTAATATATAATATTTTACATATTATGTTTTACAAATATTTCATTTTTAGAGGAAAAAAATATGATTTTTCATAATGAATTGGCACTTTTTTAGAAGGAACTCAATTTTTTTTAAATAGATTTTTATTTATATTATTATGGTAAAATCTGGTTCTTTCTCAGATTTTCCTATAACTTATTCCTTTGAGTATGAAGGATTCATTAACTAAATGTGCATAAACAATAATTAAAGGCGATCAATAGTCATTTATTGAACACACTATCAATTTTTTTTTTGATTTGTGGAATAATAGAAAAATTAATTTATAAAAGTAGTTATTTTTTTCTCTTATACCCCAATCATTCTCAAAGTACTAAGCAATGGTAAAATCTGGTTTTCTATCAGATTTTTCTATAACTTATTGCTCTGGGGATGAAGAATTTATTATCGAAATTTGTATAAACAACAATTAAAAGTGATCAATAGTCATTTATTGAACCCTTTTTATAAGATTTTTTTTGATTTGTGAAATGATAGAAAGATTAATTCATAAAAGTAAATTATTTTCCTTTTTGTAAACATTGGCTAAAAATTTATTAACATTGATAAACAATCCATTCTAATATTTTGTTATAATATAAAATCAAGAGAACTATCATATGTTTAATTGATCTTTTAAATTCACCCATTAAGATGATAATTAAAAACATACAGACACTAAAATTGATTTATAGTCGGCATAGACAGAAAAACAAAGTCTAAGAAGTAATACCGTCGTAAAAAGTAAAACTAAAACACAGATGTTGTGGACTGATATGTATTCAAATAGATTCTAAGAATAGTATAAAAGATTGAATAAATATTCTCCTATTATTCTCAATATACAAATCAAATAGCTATCTGACCGAAAATAATAAAGGTCAAAAAATGTCCCTAAAAATAAAATAATATATTCTTCAGTCTTCGATGTCAATCATTCTTGACATAAAAGCAGTGCAACCGAATATCGCGGGGGATTTAAGAAAGTAAATGGTTCGAGAATTCTTTTAGAGTAGTTTCATTTTAATTCTTGATTTTTTTAAATTGTAGACACTTGCTGACCAAAAAATCAACTAGATGGTTAAATCGTGACATTTAAATAAATTAATTCTAATTAGAAATAATTTCAATAATATTTAAATTTGAAAATGATTTTTTCTCTCAGCCCCCAAGCCACAAATTATTTCTAATCAGAAAATTCATAAAAATGATTAAATGTAATTTTAAGATAAGTTTATATTACATTTGATTTTTATTTAATCATTAAAAATGTTTATTTTAAAATTATTTTATTACTGCAGTACTCATCGATTAATAAATTATTTAATTATCAATCAGTTCAGATCTCAATTGAATTTAAATTTCCATTACTACCCAAAGTATTTTCTTTCAATCCGAATAATTTTATTTTTGAAAAAGCACTTATTAAAATAATCTTGATGCAATCAAAATTTTCTGTTTTTTCACCTGGTCTCTGTACTATCAAATCGATGTTTTTGTATTAAAATTTCGGATTTTGAAAACATAAAAAGCAACGGACAGCTAAATCAGATTCTGAAATAAGTATTTTACTAAACTAAATTAATTTTATTTTCAAAGAAGAGTTTTTCCTCTCGCCCCACAAACCATAAAACTTGTTCTGATTAAAAATGTTCAATAAATGATTAATTATTATTTTTGAGTGTTAGTTATATTCATTTCAATAGCATCGTAATCATTCTCAAAACGTTGAGGTACAAAAAATCAAAAAAATATTTCTTTACATACGATAAAGAATGATAAATAATCATTTATTGAACTTTTTGATTAACATCATTTTTGTAGTCTCTAGAATAAAGGAAAAGTATTTTAGAAATTTTAGCCGCATTATCATACAATTTAAATCACATAAAATTCATAAGTTCACACAAACGATTATATGTTCAGACATAGACGTGTGTCTTACAATAGGGTGTTTAAACTTGACAGAAAAAATTCACGAGTCTACACAAACGATTGTATGTCCAAATATAGGACTGTATTTTAAGGTAAAGTAAATGAAGTTTTTAGAAAAAAATCGTGAATCCATACAATCGACTGTATGTCCAAAAATAGGCTTGTATCTTACCATAGGGTGTCTGAAATTTACTGAAAAAATTCACACAAATGAATGTATGCCCAAATTATAGCCTGTACTTTGGGATTGAGTGTCTGAACTTTTTAGAAAAAAATCACAATTCCACAAGATCCACTCCATACCCAGATATAAGCCTATATTTTAAAATGTAGAGTGTCTGGAATTTGTAGGAAAATCTACGAGTCCATACAAATGACTATATGACAGCATTAAAAAAAGTCATGTCTGAATATTTTTTCAAGAAATATATAAGAATAGTTCCAATTTAGAGAACATTTTCTTAAATGCAAATTAAAAATAATTACGAGGTACAGTTTTGTAATTAAACACGAATGATAAGACCGCGCATGCGTAATAGCTTTACGTGGTTTATGGGCTAGCCATCAGTCATTTTGTAGCAGTCGGATTCTCATTTGATGTCACATGTGAGCGATTTATAATAAGCAAACGGCCTAGTGTGACGATAAACTATTTGATGGAGAAAGTGAACACGAAAATTCAAGAAAACAGTCGTTTTACAATTGTCTATTGAATTTCCAAAAATTTCATGGCCAGTGATGCATGATATTGTGACAGAAAAGCTTGGCTATAAAAAACTGTGTGCCAAATGGGTATCCAAAATGTTAACCGAAAGAGAATCCAGGCAGAAACTTGTGGATTCAACTAACCAATTTTTGCGATGCCAGGAAAATGAAGGAGATCATTTTTTTCTCTTCATTTCTTTCACCTAAAGAAATAATTTGCATTTAAATGCATTGAAAATGATGAAGAGCTGAAGACAGGCGTCACTAATTGGTTCAAGTCATATGTGGAGGATTTCTTCGACACGGAAATAAGGAAATTGATGCCACGATATCAAAAATGAGTGGAAGTCAGTGGTGTCCACGTGGGAAAAAAATGGAAAATGTAGATATCTTTTGCCTGTAAAAAATCATCTTTATCATTGATAGTTTTTTTGTAAATTGTTGAACGGACCTTACTTTAAAAACGCGCCTCGTAAATACGTTTTAATATTCTTATCTCTATTTTACGATTAACCCCAACAACTGAAATGTTTAACTAGAGTTCTTTGAGACAGAATAAGTGCACATCATTTTAACCCTTATGTGCGTATCTTTTTATGATTGGATAGCGTTGACATACAAGCTTTTATAATCTTTAGATGTGATATATATTTCTTTGTGTTGGAATATTTTTTATACGTTTCGAAAATCCTTCATGTGAACGATACATAATAAATAAGTTCCAGCGAGCGATGGAACAAAACGACGCGGACTATATTTATTTTGAACTTGAGGCCAGTGTTTAGTGCACGCTATGTATGAAGAAGTATTCAATAACTGTCATTGTTGTATTCAGTAAACTGTCATAAGATCTAGATACGAGATTGTATATTCATCGAGGGTCTTCTCCTTTGACATGTTGCGTGAGAGATTTTCAATCGAAATATCATTAGCATCACAATGGACATGTGAGTTTCGTATTAATATAAAAGAAGAAATAATACACGAGCATGTGTATACAGACGATGTGGTGATTTCGTGTAACTTATGTAATTATTTAATCTGAATACTGGTCGAAATTTGTTTAACAAAGAATACAATGATAATACTATTTTATATGAAATAGTGGACTGAAAAATTAACGTACTTTCATTCGCCTGTATACTACAAAGAGTCAATGGATATCACAGTATCATAAAGTACAAAGATGCGATGTTAAAAAAAACACATCTAAAAAGACAATTTTAGATTTGAATTTAAAAATATAACTTCATGTGTTTCCAGTTTATAGTTATTGAACTATAAACTGAAAACACTGCTAGAAATGATTCAAAAAATCAATATTTCATAAATGAATATCCAATTATAAATCAGAATCAAAGGAAATATTGACTATAAAAATATTTTTAACGCATGTCTAAGTGTCTTATTATAGTTTATAATTTTTTATTATTGTTATTAAAAATAGACCCTTCGTTTAAGTGTCTTTAAAAAGTACAGAAAACTACAATAGAACTGTCTACGGTCGTAAATATTAAATAATTTTTTATTCATTGCCCTTTAGGATCATCATATTTATATTCTCCACTAATAGTTTCGGCAAGTGTGTCATCTTCTAGAAGATTTTAGAAACTAAATCTAAAATTTACTAGAACATGGGGCACGAAAATGGAACAAAAATATATCTGCTTATAAAATATATTTTTAATACCAAAAAAAAATATTTTTGAATATCTCTTTAGAATTGATTTTCTGTTTGTTAAATCTAAACGAATTTCTGTTTTATCTATGACTGTTTTTTGATCTCCTTTAAAAATATAAATTTCTAATTTGAAATCAAAGAAAAATCTATCCGCAAACACCCATTTTATAAACAGATGATACTTTAACAAGTTCATTATAAAAAATTATATATACTTAATGCACAAAAGATCAAAACACGACGGCGGTTTGAAGAGTAACCTGATTTGATTTTAGAGAAAATAGCTTCAGTTTCAAAGTGTATTTTATTTTTCGACATAATCCCGCCGAAGCTCAACACACTTACTCGAAAGTTTTTCCAGTTTCGCGATACCCTCCATGAAGTGTTTTTTGAGGTCCTCAACATAGCCTTTTGCGGCTTCTATCGCCTTTTCATTCGAGCCAAATCGCTTCCCAGCCTGAAAAATTTTAAATTTCTGGAACAGAGTGAAGTCCGAGTAAGCCAAATCAGGCAAATACGGTGGATTTAAAATGATTTGAAACTTCAATTCGGCCAATTTTTGCTGTGTGATAATGCTTGAATGAACCGATACATTATCATGGTGAAGCAGCCATTTTTTTACCACTCTGGGACGTTCTTCCGCGATCGCTGCCTTCAACTTTTCCAAAAATACTGTGTAGTATTTACCAGGAACTGTTTTTCCCTTCTAAAAATAGTCGATCAAGAGAATTTCGTATCCCAGAAAACTGACTCCATTTACTTTACAGCCGAGTGAACCCCGTCTTTGTCTTCTCGGAGCCGTTTTACCTCGTTCAGTCCACTATTTTGATTGCGTTTTCGATTCTGATGTGTAATGGTGAATCTAAATTTCATTAACGGTCCATATGAAATCCATTGGATACTTCTCAAACAGTTTCAAGAAGTCGGATGATATTATAGAAAACGAAAAAATTACACGAGGAATTCAATTTCAAAAATTATCAATGTCTATCACAAGCATTTATGATAGCTCATTATCAAAAACGCTCTCGTATATTTTGATCCAACTATTCTATTTATAAATTTTCTCGATATACAACACTTTTGAATATGTTCCTCGATATATTTTACATGTACTTCACATTTAACAAAAACAACTGTATAGTCTCGACATAAATTATCATCAAACTGCATCGGTTTTCAACAATAGTATGGCATCGAATGTAATTATGCATCTTTAGTTACACATTCTCATGCATCGATCATCGTACAAACATTCTACCGACCCACTTACTAAGCATGTAAATGAACCTCCTTGTCGGCCACGTTTCGTTATAAATTTTCCAGCGAGACGATCTATTGAAATCTGATTTCTGTATGACACAGACGAACGTAATGCAGTTCTAAATACATGAATAAATATTTAACATCATTTGAACGTACCTTCTCATCGTTAGATGAATCAGTCACCCGTGCATGCATTCAATTCGTTGTTATGTCATGTTGGCCACACTGCGGTTCAATTGCTGACCTCACATCGCTCATAGGTTAAGTGTACTGTATGTTGTATTAATGTCGTTTATATTTAACGTCGGCTTTTTGTCATAAATAGATTTAAATGAACACTATTTAGATAAATATATAATCCTTACGTCAACGTATTAGAAGCGTTAATTTTTTTGTAAGCGGTAACTGAGTACCTTCTTCAAACCCATTTTTTTATAATCAAATTATATATATATATATATATATAAAATTATGAATACAGATACTTATGACAAAAAATCTGATGGGCAGGGCTTTTAATAAAGAACAAGTTTATTTTTTACTGATTCCTCTTTTCAGTCTATTCTTAAAGAAAACACTAGTTCCGACATGAAAGAATGCATTTAATTCAAGACACGGGTAACTTTACGGAATATTAAACATTTGCTGATTATTTTCTTATAATTTTTACTGAATGATTAGTTTTTTCATGAAAGGAAAAGGATATTTGATTAAATTCTGTCAATATATTATCAGTCTTTACTTGAGACTTTTCTACTTGAGAAGGATTTTGTCAAATTTCTTCTGACATGAAAATCAGTTTCTCTTTTTTCAAAAATTACAGTACACTGATTGCATTATTCTATCTCTCCATTAGTCACTTTCTGGGTTATTTTATTTTTCTTGAATTGTAGTTAATAATTTTTCTTTTGTCAATTTTCTCAACTTCTTGAAATATTAATTTCAACTTCTTTACCTTTGTTATAAAGTTTGTAACTCATTTGTACTTTTGTACTCATTCTATTATTCTTTTTGTTTCTAACTTATATCACTACATATTTCTCTGTATTACTTTAAAGTAATTCATCGCTGAAGACAAATATTTTATTTCAGTAAATAAAGACAGGTCAAATACATTGGCCTAACATTTTTCGAAAAAGAGAACTTTTATTTCAATATCGAACCATTTCGTTCAAACAAACTCAATTTCATTTTTGTTCCTCTAATTATTTCACAAATCAATTATTTATTTATTAATAAATTGGTCGAAATAACTATATTTCTTACTTCTTCGATCCCTTTCCTTTTTATTGCATATTTTTTTACAATTAGAAATTATTTAACAATTGTATCACCGGATTACAAATATTCTAAATTGATATTAAATAAATAATAATTTCTTATATTAATAAAAGTTTTTTTTTAAAAAAAATGTATAAATATTTCAAATTGATTGAAATTAGTCATACCGTGACTAAAAATCATTTTCAATATAAAAATACTTGTATATTTTTTTAAAATGAAACAGAAACCAACAAGAATATTTTGATTTCCACTTGAAATATTTCTTTTATTTTATTCAGATTATATGTTATTGAAATAAATATTAAATAATTATAAAAAGAAAATAATATATCTATACACGTACCAATTTTCGCCAACACAATCACATTAATAAATCTGATAATGTAATAAAAACTTTCACGCACTAATCAACACCACAAAAATTGATCTACAAACTGTGAGAAGTAAATATGAACTGTTGAGTTTAGCAAAAGTAGAAGAGACCATGCGACGAATATAATCAACAATAAAAACCACCCCCTGTACCCTATGAAACTAGACATGTGATCGGAAATTCTCAATGAAAACTTAAACGGTTGACATATTGGTTTCACACATGTGCTGTTTTTGTTGTCGAGGCTTGGTTCAAATGTGAACTGCGCAAAATAGATCAAATTTAGCAATATTCCTTTTTTGAAAAGGAACAAATTTTCTTAATGTGAATTAATTATTATTATTATATATTTTTGATTTATCTATAGATTTATCCATTATGATACATGTTCTAAAAGTTATTATTTTATTTATATTCATGAACTTAAATTTCCTGTCAATAAAAAATTATTAACTGTCAGTTTTCTTTAAGTATAATTAAGAACAAACTATAAAGTTTTAGCACGTAAAAAATATTATTTTTCAAAATAAAAACAATCTTATTAAAATAAATTTCATAATAATATTTTCAGAAAAATAAAAAGGACTCTACAAAAAAATAATAACAAAGAATCTTAAGAAAATATTTGTATTTAAAATTTGAATTGCCGCTCTTTTCATACCGTATTTAATGTATTGTGACGTCATGTTTCGCAGCGTTTACTTTAAAACAATATTCAATTGTTTGTCAACAATAATAAAACTTAATTAATTGACATGTCATGTTTTCTTTTAATTTCTTCTTACAAACTGATTAATTTTTCATTAATGTATTTCAAAGATATACACTACGAAAATTCTAAAAAGAAAAACAATTGTTTTCAGTTTATAAGCGCAGGTAATATAAGTTTTATTCAAGGTAAATAATTATTTATATATTTAACCTTAAAATACTTTTTGTTTGTTAACGATTTTCAAAAAAACAGTTGTATTTCTAGTTATTGAGAATTAAACTTGCTCTAAAAATTGCATTAAGAAATAACACATTTTTTTAATTTTTCCAAGTTTGTTTTATTTATTAATAATTACATTTAATATATTTATGAAATAATTTGAATATATCAAATAAGTTGAATTTTCCTAAATGTCGTACTAAAAATGATAATTATTTTATCATTTATTTTATATACAAAATTTATATTATAGTGAATTAATCAAATAAACGAAATTGAAAACTTCACATAATGTATAAAAAATTGTAATACATTTAAATATTTATTTATTACTCAGTCAATTAAATATTTATTACTGAGTTTCCAACGTAGATGATAGTTTTTCTTAATTTTTAGATGATTTTTAAATGTTTGTTTTATATATTTTTCTAATAATCTTTTTCCGTAATTTCTAAAGATTTCTTCCTTTTTATAAATATTTATCTTTATATATAAAAACAGTTCGAAGAGCATAAATGAATATATAATAATTTTTAAATATATATTAAAATTCTTACATATAACTTAAAGAAACATTTAATATACATAATTATTTTTTTATATAATAGTTAACTTTTGCCAATTTGAACACAATCGAATGTAGTCTTAAATTGCAAAACCTATTACTTGTGTGTGTATATATATATATATATATATATACATATATATGACCACCAAATGATTCTCCCCTGTTATCTCAACACGTGGGCTTGAACATCCTTGTAAATATAAACAGTTTTGAAAGCACCCTCATCCATAAGTGCACCCTATGTGGAAACTCGATATCCCACATTCATAAGAGCTGCAAATATGATTTATCTATTCGAAAGAAGTGCGGTGAACGAATCGATGATGCGTTTTACTCAATTTTTTGCAATCACGTACTCCGTTTGACAGATTAGAGCATTCAACGGTTTATTTTGTCAGCTTTCGTTCAATTAGGTACGATTGTATGTCACAATTCTGAAACTGGGAGCCTGTTAATCGTACTGTTTAATATAAAACTATTCCATATCTTTTTCAGTTAATAACATACTATTATTTTGTGGCTGATGATATATTTGAAAAAAGATTTGATATATGTAATTAATGATAAATTATGTAATTTCATTTGCGTAATTAAGTAAAGGATTTCTATTTATGTTGTTTGATATATTTTAAAGAAAACTATTCGATTTTGAATAATTACTTTTTTCTCTACAATGTCGCCTTTAAAAGTGAATTTATTGAAAAGATGAATTGATTTTTTTTTCATTAAGTATCAGTTATAATATATATAATATCTAGTTCGTTTTTATACTAATATGTAAAATATATCCAATGTAGTAACCGGATATGTTTTAGTTTATTTCCTGTCGTGTCACGTGTAATAAACTGGCCACGCTTCGAACACACGCCTTCAACGTCACGGTTGGTCAAGGGTACTGCCATTATGGACTATGAGAGAATACACACTATCACGATGAATAAGGAAGTTAGTCGGACATTTGGATGAACGAAATGTAAGGTAAATTAATAATTTATTTAAATTATTAATCTATATATTAAAATTAATAATATGTGACAAAGTAAAGAAAAAATATGAAATTTCATTTTATTAATTTCATTTATTCCATCATATTCACTCATGTTTTTTTGAAATTATGCCAACTGCTTGGCCAAGGTTTATAGTTTTTTAAAAATTTTAAGATTGTCTCTTGAAAATTTTAAAACGACGTGTAAATATTTTAATTTGAAACAATGTTATTGTTTGATTCACTTTAAAAGCACCGAATTAATTTTCACACCTAACATAAAAATTAAAATTGATTCCCTACACCATATAAGACAAATTATTATTTTCATTTTCTACATCTTGACACGCACTTTTATTGGAGAATGTCTCATTGTCAAACATAAATAGATATTTTAATCTTTTAATATATCTAGTATTTTTTATTTTATTATAATGATATATGTAATATTCTATTTTAATAATATATGTAAACGGTGCTTAATAATTTCAAGTGTAATTTTAACAGATGTGAGTTTTAAAAACGCATTTTAATTTAAATAATAATGAAAGTGTTGAGTAACCAAACAAATATAAAGTTGTTAAATTGTTGTTTCATTTGAAAAATTTGAGATTTTTTTAATGTATGTGTGTGTATAGTTTAGAAACTAAACAAAGCCATTTTTTTTTTGTTAAAATATAATTCAATCATATAAATTTTTGTTATTGTTGATAAACCTTTATTTATGAAAATAAATTTATGCGTTAAATTCAAGCAATCAAACACAGCTTAATCAAAAGATTAAATATAAATATTGTTAAATCATACATTAAAAAAATCGTATCCGAAACAATGGTCATAAATTACAACTTTAAATACAATTATATCTGATAACAATACATTTCGTCATCTTTATAATCCACTAAAATACAATAAGCATAATTATATACATACGTATATGTGCTATAAATTATCAAGACTACTGATTACAAGCCAAAATATACATATGTGTAATCATATTTAGTGACTGATTATTCATATCTCGACGGGGTGATCACATAAAAGGGTAAAAGTAAAGAGTTAGGGTGCGTGCTGTTTTCACGGACACATTTGTGTAATGAATGAAATTTAATTACTGATTAGGTGGGGTTCGAAACCAATATGGAAGTCGATGAGAAAATCAAATGTTTACTGAAACATTTGTATGATTTGTGTAATTTTATCTCCATGTGAACTATATAGTGTAAATAAACATTTTTTTAAATATTTTTATATACATATATATATATATATATATATATATATATATATAGAGAGAGAGAGAGAGACAGAGAGAGAGAGAGAGAGAGAGAGAATAATCTATTCATATAGAAGCTTTGTATGATCATGAAATAGAAAACTATTAAATATAAATAAGATTTAATAATGAACTGGATAAAGTTTTCTTTCAGGGTAAACCTGTAAGATGTTCAGATTCCTTCCAAGTGTTATGAATTTTAATTAACCAATTGTCTATATATATATATATATATATATATATATATATATATTTAATTATTTTTTTCCTTGAAATAATAATTCCATTAGAACTTATAATAATTGAATAGTAAACAAACTATCGGTAAATAAAATCGACAATTGTTCGGGTTTTTATTAATATTCATACTAGTATTCTTACTTTTCATGCTAGTCTGCATTGCTGTCTGAAACTATGATGTATGAAGTTTTTAAACTATCTGAATTTTTCATACAGTATTTTACTTCATTATATAGTTTTGTCACTGTGACTAAATTCACTTTCTCGCATAAATTTTTCACTCGCCCCACAAACACCAAATACAAGATACCAAAAATGTCTTAGATTTTTCTCTAACTTGACGGTTTCAAGACGATAGAAATATAATCGCAATATGTCCTTTGTTGAATATTTTGAATTTGAAAAAGTTCTGCTCATAGTGCACGGCAAGAAAAAAATATTTTGGAAAACGTTTAACTTATTAACTGTATTTTTTTTTATTTTAATTAATTAAGTATCCAAAAATAAAAATAAGAAGACAGCAAAAGAAAATAACATTTACACCGTCTCGTTCTTGATAAATAAATGAAATGTTAGACTCAATTTATTTTTTTCAACATGGGTCTGTTATTCTAAACAAAACACTTATAAATCAATTTACATCCCGAACAGTACATAATAAAAAATCAAATAACTGATTATTACTTCTATGATAATACCTTCATCTTCAAAGGAGAAATTTAGGAAATCTTATAGAAATTGAAGGTTTAATTCATTTTAAAATGTATTTAATCACAATGCTAGACTATAAATTCCAAACAAGAAAGTTATATAAACTAATTTTTATTATGTACAGTATTTTAAAAAATATTTTTAAACAAGTATTTGAAAATAAAAAAATAACTGGTCCATAACAAAGATTTAATAGAGGTGTGGATTAAAAAATAAAATAGATTACCTTATTTTTACCCAATTCGGCGTATATATTAAATCCAGTCTGTCTTTTAATATAACAAATAACACAAACAACACTTATATATTCACACAATATTTATAATGATTTTTTCTAGAGTACAAACACATTGAAACAGACGTTTTAGTGTATGAATAAACTGTGTATTGAGCTATTATAAAATATATTCAATTTAAAAGTCAAGTGTCGGCTGAAATATACCAGATCTCCGTTACGAACACACTACATAACTTCGTTCTACTTAGAAAACATAATTTAAAATGCAATCTTTACATACATCAAAACATAAACGTATTTTAACAATTTATGAATATAAGAAAGACCGAATCATATAGTCTATGTATATAAATAAGAATAAAATGTACTCCTTTATTCTCAGTAAATGTATATGCAAAAAATTATATATATATAGCGGAAAGAGGTCAAATGCTTTTTTTTCTTTATAATGTATTTATATAATGTACCCCAACGAAAACTTTTCAAGCGGGAAATTTAAACATATAATTTTCTGGCCGACAAAAGTTTACTAAAACAATTATTTACACATGGTAAACTATAGTATGTTGAACTTATATGTAACGTTTATACAATTATTGGTAGAAATAAGGAAATACTAAAATTTATACTATATATATATATATATATATATATATATATATATATATATATATATATATATGATTCAATTTGGACTTCCACATGAAAGTATTAAAAAAATCACCAAAATTAAAAAATAATATGATTTTTTTTAATTTTTGAGATGTTTTAAATACTGTCATGTGGAAGCCTAAATTGAATCGGTATATATATATATATATATATATATATATATATATATATATATATATATATTTAGGTTTTTTCGATAAAAGCGCATTTTTTTAATTTGAAATAAAACAGAATTTGCGCTGAAATTTCAAGTTTCTTTATTGTAAATAATAGTTGAGAGTATTCCATTTATAATATATTAATATATAACAATATTCCATAATTAATATTTGATTATTTAAATCGTTGCTTATGGACATTTCGATAAAGATGCCATTCTCGGAGTGTATTATCATTATCTTAAATTTTTTCTTGGTTTATCATGGCAAATGTGATGAATAAATGATAAATTAGTTAAATAGTCAATTATGGACCATTTCTGTTTGAACTTTTTTTCATTTACGAAAGTAAGCTTAGCCAGGGACAAAAACTATGTTTATAGTGACATCGACCGGAATTTATCTTAACTATAACGCCGCACCATTTTGTATCACAATATTGAATTAAAATTAATCAAACTTGTTTAAAATAGCGTGCAATCATAGTTTGCATAAGCCATGAATTTTGATAAAATTCTGCAACAGAATTTACATTTCAATAACAGTTTATAATCAAGTATGAACTTTCTTTAATTTAAATTATATATTATATATATATATATATATATATATACTCTTTCATAGGTCCTGTATTGTAAATAACTTATTAAAAGATGTGTTCTAAAAAAATTATTTATTAATCAAACTACAAAATATTATAAGATATATTTTACTTAATAATAAATGACAAGTCAATAAATTATGTACAGAAAAATATATAGTACATATTTGTGAATATATCTATTCAATTTTATTCAAATGCTGTTTTTTCAATTTTACGAAAGCCTGATGTATTCGAAAAGTACTTAGCATTTGCTTCATTGACTTTCTTTTCTGCTGCTTGTGGATTGACTATCTCAAGACCTTGTAAAGGTGTAAATGCTACACTGGAAGCTGTACCAGACACTTGTTTTTTAACTGTTGTGCTTCCACCCCATTGGTTTGCCTTCTGCATATTTTTTTGGAGTGTTTTCGATATCCTCACTTTAGTTTTTTCATCTATTTGAGGTAATCGTATTCTACCAGTGCCACTTTTACCGATTGTACCTCTTGTGTAACCTAAATCTTCTTGATAAGCATCATCTTCAATCTAAAAAAGAATTTAAATTGATGTATTTTCTTAAAAGAAATATATTTATAAATACTTACATCTGCAAAATTAAGTCTATTTGCATTTTTTCTAAATTCAGTCATGGCATATCTTTCTTTCATTTTTCTTACACGTTTACCTCCTCGTTTTTTTCTACTCGCTTCGATAGGTTTTGGCAACGGTTTAACAAATTTAACTGGAGGTGGTTCTTGAAGTTTATCTAATTTCTTCTCAATATCATCTCTAAACATTTGGCCAATATGACCATCAGTACTCTCATGACTAGCATCAACACGAGCAGCTAATATACTTTTTGTAGCAACAAGCCTAGCTGCTTTTCTCCTTAAATCCTTAAAAAGAAATATAAACACAAACTCTAATACATTTGTTATTTCAGATACATACGGGCAATCGAATAATAAAGATAACAAACTTACAGGTGGTGTATCTTGTACTATCTGTGAATAAAAAATAAATCCAGTATGGGGTAGCATAGTTACTTGTGAAAACCCAGATAATACAGTCTTCTGTTGTCCTAATACTAAAACATTACAGCCTGGCATTTTTGACAATTTTGTCAAACCACCTGCAACACCCATGATCTTTGCTGCTGTGGAAGCACCAATAATTATAGACAAATTTGGAGCAATAAAAGCCATTCGACTTTCTACATACTCATAAATTCTTTGTTTGAAGTTATTTAACTCCATTGCCATATCACATGCTTCGTCAATTTGCTGCTTTTCAGTATCAGAAAGTAACGTTCTAAAACATAATAATAGAACATACAGTAATGAATTTAAGAGCCTTTAGAACTAAATATATTTACCCTTGCGTAGTTGATGCTGTAACTGAAACAACCATGATAGTAGCTTGTGTCAAAAACTTTTGTAAGGTTTCATTATTTTTCGCTTGATCTAAATCATTTCCTAACTCTTTAACGGTCATTAAATAATCCATAGGTGCCATGACCAACGATTCAAGTTCTGGAAACCGCTTCTGATATTTATCTTTTGTAAAACGATGAATCGTATTTATTTCTGCATCGATTTCAACAGCAATATTATTGGCTTCTACAATAAGCTGATATTCCGGATCTGCCTCGACAGGACCAATTAATTCACCGGCTTTACGTGGTTTCTGTACATACGTGTCGATCTGTTTCATTATGTTTTTCAACTTATTGGAATCACGCAATTTCGCTAAATCTCTAATTGAATTAATAATCGTTGTAACTTCCATTGGTATTGGTTCTGGAATTTCTTCTTTCTTCTCCGGGATATTAGGCCCAGATATTTCAATAAGCTGCTCCAGCTCATCATTATCATTTTCTTCTAAGTCGGCTAAAAGTTCATCAGCTAACGACATGATTAACTAATTTAATCAATTATTATTGAATAAATATTACAAAAGATGTTATTTATTAAATGTATAATTACGTTTTCAACTTATGAATATTTGCTGTCAACAAATAATTGAATTATATATAACCTCACAAATAAACACCAACAAATAGTCTTTTTAAATAGAAATAACCACAAATAACTATGCTATCGTCGGGCGTGCGCAATAATACTATTGTGGTTGTTTTAGATTTAATACTTTCGCTAAACAACATAAATTGTTTCAGATGATAATTACGAAAAATTAATGATAAAACAAGAATGGAAAAAGTATATATATATATACATATAAAATAAAATTTAGATGTCATTTTATTTATAAGGTATACTTAGTGGCTAAACAACCATGTTTATGTTTCGAAAATTTGTACTTAGATAGCAGTATAAAGATAACCACCAATTTTGAAATATCTATTATCCTTAGACTTATTAATGGAGGTCGTGCCCTACACATAAACTTCGATATTTTATCGCTAGAAATATGACAAATCAAAAATTCCAAATGATAGCTTTTATTTACTTGTACT
>CM068314.1:6911700-6914200 GCA_034766995.1 Acanthacorydalis orientalis
AACGTCATATTGTTTTGAATCGTTATCAATACAAATGTTATCATTAAGTATATTTCCTTAAACATTTTAAATAATGATAATAAATTATAGAAATTTATTCTCATCTATTTTCATATTGCAAAACTATCTTTTTTTAGTTTCCATGATATTTTACTTTGTAGATATTAATTTATTTACCGCCATTGTTTACAAATAAAATGTAAAAATAATAAAAATCAAAACAAATTTCAAAAAAATTTTGTTGAGGTTCTTATTCCAGTAAATTGTCAGAAATAGATTGAAAAAATTATACTCTACATATTAGATAAAGCGAAAACTATTTTTTTAAATTATAAATAATGGAAAAGTTAATAAATCACGATTTAAATTTTATACTTCTTATTTAAGAGTTGAAATCTGAAATTTGCATTATACAAAGTGTCGACACCGTGGCTAATTTTTTTTTAGCTCCACAAACTACAAAATATATTAACGATCAATAATGATTTAATTAACATTGATCAGAACAGTTTTCTGTAGACTGTGGGGTATAAAAAATAAATTATAAAGTTTAAAGACAACCAACTGCCCTCCTATATAGCAGATATTTCGAAATATTTACTTTTTATTTTATGGCGTGCACTAAAAACATGAACAAAATTGTCGAAAAAAATGTAATTATAATTTTTAATAAAAAAAAATGTTATAGTGCCAGATAGGTAATCTAATAATAAAAAATATCAATATTTCTATTAAGAAATGTTCAATGACCTGACCTGAAAATTACTCAATTCATTATAAAAGTTATTAATATAATACAAAAAAAATCAATATTTTATAAGTCTTCTCATAAAATAAATATTATATTAACAAAAAAAATATTTATTTTAAAATAATTCATAATCAATTCAAAGGATTGAAATTTTTATTAACTGTTTTTGGAAGTTTTTTTTTACTAGACTTGTCAAAATGGTTCTTATTTTTCTGCATAAAGAAAAAAATATTTTTATATAATAAAATAATGATCACTTACTTCATTTCATCAGTGTGATAATATCCACCGAGTTGCATCTTCTTACTAAACGTAACAATATCAGGAGATGTGTCTAAATTGAAATGTTCGTGGCACCACATTTTCCCTGTAGGTCCACCGCCAGTTTGAACCTCGTCTAATAAAAGTCCAGCGCCATGTTTCTTTGCAATCCTCTGAAGTTGTTGAAAAAATTCAGGAGATGCTTCATTGTCACCTCCTTCTGACTGAATCGGTTCTATTATAATTCCAGCTACTGGAACTCCTTTCTTATCATATTTTTCAATCAGATCCTCTACTTCGGCCAAACATCGTTTATCTTCTGCTTCATTTTCTTTCTTATTATCCTCTAATGGATACTTGTATTTAGGAAACGAAGCGATTGGCCAATCGAACGCTGGAACGTCTAATTTATGGATTGCTTTGGAATGTGTTGTAGACAAAACACCAATTGTACGCCCGTGGAAGGCACCGTGGAAAGACATTATACTAAATCGTGGAGATCCCGGCGGCTGATTAATCATACAAGACATCATTTCTTCTTTGGTAAAATCGGCACCTTCACCGCGCTTTTTACGTGCGTACGCGAAGAACATGTTTTTAAATGCGTTTTCATTCGAACATGAACCACACATCATTGTCGTTATGTTATTTAAACCATTAGGTGCGATCTGAATAGTATAAATATTACAATTAAAAATACAAAACACTAAAGACTGACGAATAAAAATATATTTAAGTATGAAGAGAATCAAATGAATAAATTGTAAAGTGATCTTACACTTAAGAAAACTTCTTTGAGTTTTTTAGGCCAGTCTGCACCTGGAAACACTCCTAACGCTGGACGATTTATCAATGTTTTCTAACGAAAAGATAGTATGAGATAAATATTTAATAGTAATACAGAATAAATTTAATTCTTACCAAATTATGTGAATCGTTAAAAGCATTAAGTAATTCTGGATGGTTATAACCTACAGGCATTGTAGAAATTTGTGTAAATACATCCAAAATATAATTTCCATCCACGTCCACTAAATAATTTCCTATTGATTTATCATAATCAATAAATATTTGTACAGAACCAGTTTGCTAAAAAGAAGCATTAAATTATAATTCAAATTTTGAATTCTCAATTTATACACAACTAATCATTAATATGTATTTCTTATGTAAAATTTTCATAAATGTCATTTAGTAGAAACAATTTCTAAGAAATTATTCACCGTATCGTTCATTACACCTAATATTTTCCGAAAAGTGATATGAAATATCAACTTATCTTAAGAACATCTCAAAATTACAAGTTGTATGTCAATGTCAAGTAATATAGCAGTTGGAAGGTTATTTTTGAATAAATTCTAAAAAATGAAAGGAATTTATCTTTGAATGTAATAATGTAAATATTTGTAAATTAATCTTTTCATTAAAAAAATAATGTTCAAGTAATTCAAATTTTATATTTCCTATCAGTATTGATTTTAAAAACAT